>PVIC010000416.1:0-49472 GCA_004025085.1 Thryonomys swinderianus
CCTCGTTCTTCAATAAAAGGAGCCAAGGACCCTCAGAAAAGTGGTTGCTGCTAGGACTGAAGCAAAACATATGCTCCTGAGGGGCTAAGAACCGCAAGGTAAAAGCCACACTAATCCCAAAGAGAGAACGAAAGCTGACTTTGCAGTGATGGGTTATGTTGAAGGCACAGTAAGAGCAAACTGGCCAAAGCTAGAACAAAATGAATAATGGAGCGAAGAGGGTAACGTTCGGCTTTAAACTCAAGTTCGAAAGAAATAGCCATGAGTCCATTCTGGCAGATGACTGATTGACGAAATGAACGAATGAGTGTTTCCAATGCAGAAGAATCCCAGTAACTTATGCAGATTTATGCAGATACCGCACCCTGAAGGAGGCGGAGCCCGGCCCCCTCCTCCCTCTGTGCAGGCCACGCACAGCCCCTTCTGGCGAGCACAGGTAGGGAGAGGAGGCCAAGCACCTCGGGTGGGGAGACCGGCCAAGCTCAGCAGACGAGCAGGGTCCACCCTGCACTCCCCTTCGTGCTGACAGCCCGGGAGCACGATTCAGTACCGGGAGGACACCACACCTCTGTGCCCGGCCCATTTGCCCAGCTGCGCACGGGAGACGCCACCAAAGCCTAAGAGCCTCACGGGCACACAGTGGCGCCGGCATAGTCCACACCATCCAGCCCTGCTTTGGGCCACAGCCGCAGCACGGAGGAGCTACGACCATCGTCCGATCCTGAAAGCCTGAAGCACTGACTGTCATCCCAGCACTAGGCTGCCTGGCCGACAAACAGGGGTGAGGGGCTCCCCTTCCCGAGGGGCTCCCCTTCCAGGCTTCCCTTCCCCCGGAGATCACCCTGCCGCTGCGCAGACGCTGAGCCAGGCCCCACCGTCTCGCTCAGGCAGTTGGCACGCCTCCTACAGATGGCCCAGATAGGAAACAGGCCTGGTGTGAGGTGATTTTGCCCAGCTGCGGCTGGTGGGTGGGCTCGGCTGGCTGCCCTAGGACCTCCTGTGGATTGGGTGCTAAACACAGTTTCAGCTCACAGCGTCTTGACCCACGTTGGAGCGTCTGTCCTCTAGGCCGGAAGTCCCTGCCCTGTGCGCCCAACAGCCGGCTCTCCTGACCTTCCTCTACTGGGCAGATGTACCTTAGCGAGTCTGTCCCTAAAAGCAGAACGGAGATCTGAGGTCAGGGCCGGGCAGGGCGCTGGCATCTCCCAGCAGCCAGTGACAGTGAAAGAGACCTCCTGGCGAGGAGCTGCCAGCTTCGGGAAGAGCCTAGAAGGTGCTCGGTGTGTGGTTGCGGTCACGGTTCGCCAGCCCGGCAGCCATCTGCTGGGGCCGGACCGAGCGGCAGGGCCCTGTGGATAGCAGCTGGGGCTCCCCTCCCCCGGGGCAAGGCACCCCGCTGTCCTCACCGCCAGGCTGTCCTGCCCGTCTCGTCTAGTCACAGCGTGGAAACCACCGAGAGCCCGAGTTGCTGGTCAGAGCGGCTGACCCCCGAGTGTGTGCGGGGCACCACGTTGGGGCCTCTAGACATCACGGGCCCCAGGGGCTGGCATCTCCCGGGCGCTGGAGTCAACCCTTCCGCACACAGGCAACCCAGGGCCCGCAGGGCCGGGTCCCAGCAAGCAGCTCAGGCTCTTCACAGAGAGGAAAGGATCTCCCTGGCTTCTCCCTCGTTCCCTAGAGCCTGAGATTCGCCTCCGTTAGAAGAGGGACTAGGGAAGGCGCGTGGCACCTGTTCTGCCCGATTCGGTGGTCTGTTGGCTTCGGCTGGCGTTTCTCACAGCACTGGCCTCAAGCTTACGAGATGCCGGGCCTGGGCCAAACAGCAGCCCAGCCCCGGCGGCAGGCTACACCGGCTGTGGTTTTTAAAGCCGTAAGTCAGACGCGAAAGATGGTTCTCTTTAGAGAAATGAGCTGGGCGGTCTGTAGTGGGCGCTGTGGGGCCCCACGTAAGTCCCCGGGAACCCGGCCGGCATCTACGTGCCCCTCTCCACTTGCACATGCTCCTGCTGAGGGCTCACGACCGGAAGGCCCACGCTGCAGCCGCGGGGACTCCCCTCGGCCCCACTGCCGGCACCACACCGGGGAGCGTGTGTCCGCCCCCCCCCGGGCCGCGCGCCGTGCTCCCCTGACGCCGCGGCCCACGTGACTTCAACAGAGGCCTAGCGGCGGACTCCCTGGGCCAACCTGCTCCCCTCCAGCCGGCCACTTCCTGGGACCCCGTCTTACTTCCTGCTGGAAAAGGGGGGTCCTGAAGATGACGGCACCCCAGCCTGCATCTAGAGGCGACGTGGGGCCTTGAGGAGAAGCCGAGAGCGCTCAGCTCTGTGGCGTTTTGGGGACTCTTACTGAGTCACCCCTTTTACCGGAACCACCTGCAGGGCCGGGTCCTGAGTCCCGGGGCTCCCTGCATTCCGCCTGCTCTAAAGCAGAGGCTGGAAACGCGGTTCGAGGCCACAGGAGGCCTCCAAAGAGTCTTTCCTGCGGTTGTGGAGGGCAGTGGGGGGTGGGCGCCCCGAGGGGCCACTCGACACAGCCAATGAGAGGGGGAAGCCTCGTTCCAAAGAACTGTAAAATTTATTGTATAAGTATTGCAGCTTTTCAGAATGTCATCATTGCCACGAGTGATTACTGATACACAACAAGCGATTTCTTCAGGCCGTGGATGAGCTTCCAGACAGTCTTCCAGACGGCAGCGGCCCGGAGCTCACACAAGTTTCACTTGAGCAGAACCGGGACACAGGGCCGCAGGACAGCGTTCGAATGCCCCGGAGGCGACGTGCAAGCATCGCGGTCAGCACGACAGACAGACAGCCGAGGCTCGGGCAGCAGCACGGGAAGGCGGCCCCGGCCTTCGGGGCTCCATAGCAGTGCGACACTCAGAGCGCAGCGTCCAGAAGACACAAAAGAGCCCGGCGCGTCCTCCCTCCACGTCGCTGCGGGGTTTCACGGCTCGGGATCCGCGCTGCGCCTGGGAAAGCGGTTATCCGGAACACACAGTTTGGAGACGGGACCGACACCAGGCGCGGACGGAGCTAGTTCGGGCCCTACCCCACGCGGTCCAAAGGGCTCACTTCTGGCTTTTCACCGCAACTCCGGGCTTCTGGAAAGATGTGTCTCTCAGTGCAATTTGCTAAACCTGTTCTGTAGACCTGGGCTTGACAGAAGCAGCCATTACTCACTGCAGGGAAGTGGGGAGGCTGGCAGGCGGGCAACAGAGGGAGGGTCAAGTTCTGCCACTCGCTCAGCCCGGGCCGGAGCCACAGACCCTCTAAGCCAACCTGGGACCCCTCCAACCAGCCACTTCCCGGGACCCCGTCTTACTTCCTGCTGGAAAAGGGGGGCTCCTGAAGGACACGTAAAGATGACGACACCCCAGCCTGCCTTTAGAGAAGATGGGGGGTCCTGAGCAGAAGCTGAGAGCTCAGCTCTGGCAGCAGCTTTCAAATAGGAAACACCCCCGTGGTCTCCCGGAGATGCGTCCTGCAAGCGACCACCCTTCCCCCTCAGACCTCTGTGGGGCCCTGGACTGGGTGTGCGTGGGGCGAGAGGTGCTGCAGAGGGCACCCCCAGAGTAAACGTGCACCTTGTCACAAAACAGTAAGAGTCTAGTGGTCTGGGTCACTAGGACACTTCAGTCTACCTGTGGCTCATGCCACACATGCCAATGGGTCCATTTTCTAGGTTTTCAACTCAAACAAGAATTATGCAGCGTGTCCAACAAAATAAAAGGACGCAGAGACAGGAGGACTGGCCCCCCCCTGACCGGGGAGCACCCATGGTGGGGAGGCAAGAGGGTGCCAGGGTTGCTTAAAAAGAAGCAGGAACCCTCTATAACCATGGGAGGGGACGCCAGACCCGGTAAGTGGGGCGGTGCCCAGGGACACGGCGTGACCACGTCCTCAGTAAGACACCAGGGATGCGAGACGCAGAGGGAAAAGACCTTTGTGTCCAGCTTCGCGTCCCTGCACTTGCAGAATGTGCTGACTTCTCTGCAAGACTTCTAGAAAGAACCCTCTTCAGGATGGCAGCAGACTAGCCTGCACCCCAGAAAGACTGGTTCCACTACTGCTCCCAATATGAAGTGTCCTGCAGGTCACTAGGCTCTTACAGTGGACACGCAGAGGCCCAGCAATCAGAATTTCAGCACTGTTTTCAGCTTGTACTTCTTAAGAAATAAAAAAGGCTGTTTACAATCGTTCCCGCCCCATAGGCCTTTGCTAGTCCACTGCCAGGCCTTCTGCCCCGAATGGGGTCCTCCTGCGGAGGGGTGGAGCTGCTCCGGGGGCCCCTCCGGCACCTCCCCTGTCACCTCTCAACCTGTGCCCATCTCTCCTTTGCTACCTGCATGCCACCGCCACGGGGTTCAGTGACACCAAACCCATTTGGTAAAAAAAGCCTGGCACACGAGATGCCCATGGAAACACAGACAAACACGTCACAGACAACCGCGTCCAGGAGGACAAGGGGTCGCGGGACAGAAGGTGAGGGATTCTGCCGGAGCCGGAAGCACAGGGTGTGCCGATTTGACAGTTTAGTCCTCTCTTTTCTGATTTAACTTTCACATGTCCTGGGAGAAACCTGGACTGGTCGCCTTCTCACCTCAGATCACCTGTTTATTGGGAAAATCGAGACATAAAAGGCCACGGGATGAGTTTGAGCCTTTCCTCTACACCGGGGTGTGGGCCGTCCGTGCTGCTGAGTCACCAGCAAGGCACTGAGCACCCTCAGCCATCCTGGCCGAGCGCGGGGCGCAGGGCGCAGGGCGCAGCTTCCCACGGGGACCTTGGCAGCTTAGGAAAGACGAAGAACAGCTACGAGTCCCTCGGTACCAGTTTATTTTCGCTTTGGGAAAGGCAAAAACCACCAGCTGGACCCTGGCGGTCCCCGGCTACTTTGGACTGCTTTCATCCCAGAGGCTATTCTGCCCCGAGGGGAAACACGACCTAGCTGACCTGTCACTACAGAGGGTCCTGTCCCTGCGGGAGGCGCGGGGGGGGGGGCGCGGCCTGGGGTTCCCTCTGTCTACCCTCGACCCCGAAACTCCGACCTCTCTCCCTCCACTCTCAACAGACACGATAGAAGTTTCCGTCAAACAAGCACTGACATATTTATATTAAAAATAGTGCAAAATCTCAACATTTATATAAATAACTCTAAACCCCTGCTTTGTAATTTTTTTTTCTTTACAAGGTAATACACACTTTCTGAGTTGGCACTCAAAAATTGCCTTTTTTTTCCTCTTCTAGTTCAGAAAACAACTTTTTTTAATAAGCCTCTTCTAATACAAAAATACTCCTGCCCTCGCACATACAGTTTCTCTCATTTCATATATATATTTTTATATATATATATAATATTGCAGATCTTTAAACAAAGGTTTTGTGCAAATATGTCTTTAAAGTTAAGTGAAATCATCAAAAACAAAAGAAAATTAAGCATTCACGCACGCAGGTCAACTAGAACAAAAAAAAGACTACTGTAGAATTTTTTTTTTTTTTTGCCTTCAAGACACGGCTCAACACAGAAACGTGGGGTTTTTTTTTTTGTTTTGTTTTGCTTTCTGTTTTGTTTTGTTTTTTTGCAAGCTTTCTGAGCTTGTGCATTCAGACCAGACAGAAACATGTAAATATTTATACACGGAGAGGTGGGGTGTTAGACGCTGCACTTCCGTGTGTCGCTCTGTCCCCTCTTCTCTTCTAGGAAGTGCGGAGTGTCTGCTTTGCCCACGTGGCCCTGCCCGCCCGGGGCTCCTAGAGGGGGTGTCCTTTCTGCTTCTCCTTCTCTTTGCTCTCCAGGGGCGCGATATGTGGGTGGTGAAGCCGGGTGCCCTCCGGGAGGGAGGGCGGCCCGCTGCTCTGCTGGTGCTGGAAGGGGGGTCCGGGATAGTGACCGATGACCTCACTGTAGGTGGGGGGCGGCCCCTCCATGCGCCCGCCGCTGCCGTAGCACGTGGCGCTAATGCCCGAGTTACTGCTGGGGGGACAGGGGCCGCCCAGCATGGCGCTGTCCATCAGGTCACTGTCGAAGATGGTTCGGTTGGGCGGTGCGCGCACGGACTCGCGGTTCAGCTCCAGCTGCTGCTCAGGGTCCCGCAGCTGGAGGGTGCAGGGGCCCTGGTAGGGCGGCGGCTCCTCTCCATCGGACAGTGAGATGGTGGGCGGCAGGTCGATCTCATGCTGCAGATAGGGGTAGGTGGGCTGGAAGCGGTGGAAGCGGTCCCGGGGGGCGAAGGAAGGCACGGCCAGGCGGTCAGTGGGCCGCGGCGGCGCGTAGACCTGTGGCTGGAGGAACAGCGCGCGTCAGGGCGGCCGGCCTCAGACGCAGCCCAGAGGCAAGAGATCCGGTGGCCCGTGGCCCAGGGGACAGCCAGACCACGGGACGGGCGAGGAAGCCAGGGGAGGAGGCCTTGGCCCTGGGCTGTGCCCCTGCTCGGGGCAGGGGAGCTCGTGCGCTGACCGTGCATGCGCCTTTAGGGGCGGTGTGCGCCACAGCGCTGCAGAAGAGGCAGCTGCAGAGGGCCGGGAAGCCGCACTGGGGCAGCCTGCAGGGGCCGGGGCGGGGCTGCAGGAGGGGAGGGGCCGGCTCTCACCTCTGGGATCCCAGCGCCCGACACCGTGCTCTCCGAGGGCCAGAGGCATCCTTCCTGCAGGGGTGAAGACAGGCAGGTCAAGAGGGGGAAGGCTCTCCAGCTCTGGCTCTGAGGCCTTCCTCCTGGCCACCGCTGTGCGCCAGCCCTACTGGGCCGCCACTGCTGTCCAGTCAGCACGCGCTTCCCAACACACCTGGTGTGACGCCCCTCGAGCCAGGGCTCCCCATGGACTGAAGAATAAAGCCCTGGCCGACCTGAAGGGAATGCAGTGCGGACTCGACCCCCTCTTCCCCGCCGTGTGGCCGTGGACAACTCTGTACCTCCCAGGCCACAGGTTTTGCGTCTGAGGAACGGACCGTGAGATCACCTGCCTCCCAGACTTGCTGCAAAATTAACAAGTTGAAAACCAGCTGGGCCCAGGAGGTCCTCAGAGAAGGTTCAAAAGCCAGATGTCACCACTGTCTTCCCTCTAGCACAGAGCCCAGTTCTGCTGTGTCTACCACTAGGCCTTCATGTCGGCTGCCTTGTGCTACGGTCAGCCCTCGCTCGGCTTTCACTTCCAGGGTCTTTAACACCACCACGAACACGGGCAGGGTGCCGCTCCTGTGCCAAGCTACGGGCCGGGTGCCAGGCATAGCTGCCACCTCAGGAAGCTTATGTTCTGACCTGAAATTCTAGCAGGGCAGCAGCTCCTTCTAGGACAGCGGAACACCATGCAAGGGCCAGTTCATCTGAGCCACAGGGCTGAGGCAGGGTGGCTTAATTCTAGTTTCATTGAGATCTAAGTGAAATGCAATGAATGAACACATTCAAAGTACACAACTTGTGTCTAGGGCACGTATATACAGGAGGTAGCCATCGTCACACAGTCAAGATAATGAACACAGCCACTGCCCAAAGAGCTTCCTTGGGGACACATTTTCTAGATGGTTTCCGTGTAGGTAGCATCTCACCTGCAGCGTGGGTGGAAAAAAATGCCAGGGGCTGCAGTCTCCTAGACGGCCACTAGGGGGCCCCGTGATCTAGGACCGCATTTGTGGGGAAGAGGTCACCGAGTCCAGCTCCGCACCCAGACCTGCAAGGCGCACACTCCTGCAGCCTTCTGTAACACAGAGTCCCCCTCAACAGCTTTCTCCTCTGCGTCGTGGGCAGAGAAGCACCTAAATATACCCCAAATCCTCTCTCCCTGAGCGTTCACCCTCTGGGAGCTGTGTCTGTCACAGCAGAGAGTACCCCATGCCCACGGCCCAGCATCTTACATGGCACAGTTGGTGCCTAAGTAGCCAGCTGGGACTAGGTGAAACTGTGTGGTGCTGGGTAGGGTCCAGGCTTCATGCCACCCCACCCTCCCCAACCCTGGTGGCGGGCAGGGTGCAGTCCCAGAGCCCATAGCCAGTCGCCCCCCGGGCCCAGCAGCCTAGCAGGCTCCCAGCCATTCGCCTTCCTCTAACCCACCTTCCCCCAGCTGTGCCCTGGCTCTGAGCGCTCTCCTGGCCCCCCTGGCTGTTCCCTCCTCTCCTTGACGCTCCCCCACTCCTTCTGGCCCCTGCTGTGTAAACACTTCTTCAGGGCGGGGTACTTCCCACCCTCGTCCGTCCAAGGATGGCTGCTTCCAGAGGCCACAGTGAAGTGGTCTCCGCTGCCCAGCAGCTGCTCCGTCACCCCGGCCAGCTCTGCCGCTGCGGCCCATCTCCTGTGAAGGAGCGTGCGTGGCTGTGAGCCAATAAAACTTCCAAAATCGGGCTGCTGGCTCCCAGCCAGACCATGGTTTTCTGACCCCTGGTGACCCCACTGCCTTCAGCACCGGCCGGCAGGAGCCACGGTCTGGGCAGGTCGCCCCAGACCTGTGGCCCCCCACACGGCCTGGTGAGGCTCCAACGGCCCTCTTCGGGTCCCCGGTGACGGTCTTGCCCTCCAGGAGATGGGGCCGCCCGGCAAACTGCAGGCCAGCATGCCTCTGGCCACCCCAAGGCCCGAGCTGGCTGACCACTGTCCCTGTCTAGCCGGCTGCATCCTCCCCTTGGCCCCTGTGAAGTGGGCCCTTTGCGGGCGGGGCGGGGGCTCCTGTGGGGAGCAGGAGACCCAGGCTGAGGAGCGATGGGGAGCGACAGCAGGAGGAGGAGGACGGGCGGCTGTGGGCAGGAAGGGGGTCAAAGCGGGTGACCCTCTGTCCAACCCGGGGGCTCAGAAAAAGGAGTAGTCTTGCCGAGCAGGTGCCCGGGTGACACCTGGCCCCCCACTCCTCTCCTGCCCACCCGGGACGCGCCCTCGAGACTGGAGGTCGGGCTGTCCACGGCTGATGTCACTGTGGTCCTGAACCCTGAGCTGACCCCACCGGAGCTTGCTCCGCCTGACCGGGAGCGGGGTCTCGGGGAGCTGCGTCCCAGCGAGGGGACGGGGCTGGGAGTGGACCTCGGCACCGGCTCCCACGCACCTGCAAGCCCTGGGTCACGGGAGACGACCTGTGGGTGCGGTGAGGGGGAGGCGCTGGCCCCACAGCCGTGGGGACCTCCCGGCTCGCTCCGAGGAGTCCGGGCAGCAGGACGCCGGCCAGGTCCTGGCCTCTGGAGGCCGCGGGGCCCCGGGCCTCCTCAGACACGGCGTCTGGCGGGGGTCTCCGGGGATCTGCTAGCGGCTGCGTGAGGCCCCACCGGGCTCCGTGTTTACTCAGCCTCCGCCCCGGGGCTCGTGCCGGCGGCCAGGCAGGTGGCAGAGTGTGGGGGTGGGGCGGTGTCCTCCCCGGACGCCAGGGCACCGCCGCACCCCCGCCTGTGGTGCCCAAGCCTCACCTATCTCTGCCTTCCCTCACACGGGCCACGGGCCGCTCACGCAGCCACCGGAAGCTACGAAGCCGCGGGCACACGCCCCACCTCGGAGCCCCCGTTGCTTTTCTGTAGAGTGCGGCCAGCCCCGGAAGACGCCAACGCGGGCGATGCACGCGGAACACGTGGGCAGACGGCAGCCCCGGGCTTCGGAGGCTGCGACTCCTTCGGAGCAGACGCGGAGTGTGCCCTCTGGAGCACGCCGGCCGGGTCCGGGTGCCCAGTGCCCCCATGAACGGTGCGCTGCAAACGCTCTCACCCTGACGACCGGGTGACGCACCGAGGCCAGCCCTGACGCAAGCGGAGATGTTCAAACCTGCCAGCCTTGGCCCGCTGGCTCGGGCTGCGGCCAATACTGACTTGGCTCAGCCCGCAGATGCTGGGTGCCGCTGCCAGCCCCAGGCGTCCCCAAGACCTGACAGCCCTGCCCGGTGCTGCCCGTCCTGCGTTTGGCGAGCACCAGCCTGGCTGCCCACACGCTGCCCGCCTCCTCCCGGACGTGCCCAGCCTGTCCCGCAGACAGCTGCTTCCCCCCGCCAGGGCTGCGCCTCCGCACAAGCCCTCACCCGGGCGGGCGGCACCAGGGTGGAGCCGTTTGGAGACGAGCCGCCCCCACGGCGAGCTGGAGGAGAGGATCACAGCAGGACGGAGCCCGCGGGGAGAGAGAGGCTGTTCCTAAGTGGACAGTTCAGGTTGGCCTTGGATTTACTAGGAAGCCCAGGCTGACCTTGAACTTGTGGCAATCCTCCCGCCTCGGCATCCCAGTGTTGGGATTACAGGTGTGAGCCACTGAGCCTGGCTTTCTTTCAGAAAACCGAGAGTGCACACCCCAGGACGGGAAGGGCTGGGGGTGCTCTGCCCCCTCGCCCCCCGCAGGAGGGCAGGCCCTGGACAGCGGATGCTGGGGCTCCCGGCCAGCCACAGCCCCTCCCCAGAGAGGGTGAGTCCTGGGGTCTGTGCTGGGCCCAGGCCCCCTGGGAGGTGGGCACCGGGGGGCAGCCCCCTTGGGCATGAGGGCCTGAGGCCCCTCTCAGGAGTTGGGAACTTGTCGAGGGTACGCAGCCGGGAAGGGGGTGAAGCCTGCAGATAGGGCAGCGGGACCACAAGCACACGCTGCCAAGGTGTTGGCATGAGGGCGGGAGGCTCTTCCTCCTCGTCCCTCGGTGCAGACTGTGCCCCGAGGCCCTGGTCACCTCAGGGCAGCGCCTCCCGCCTCCTCCTGTGTCCACTCACCCAGGCCCAGGAGAAGGCGGAGCGGCCAGCCCGCCCCCCGGGAGGATCCTGCGCGTCGCAGCCACAGCGGGGCCCTGTCTAGGGCCGGCCACTCGGCACAGCGACCCTCATCTCGCGCCCCATGCCACGTCCCAGGGCGGCCAGCTGGGTGCTGGCCCTCCGCTGCCCGGGAGGGAGCCCCCGCCTTCCTAGAGGGGACACGCTGGAGACCGAACGCAGAGCCACTTACCGAGGAGAGGCCGGCGTCCCGCCTCCGGCCCTGGCTGTGCCGGCTGATGAAGGAGCGCGCTGACAGCTTGTAGTGGCTCAGCAGGCACGTGATCACCACCACCATGACCATCATCACCACCACGATGACCACAATCTGCACGAACTCCAGCTCCGCTGCGGAGACAGGGCACGCGTGAGAGGAGAGGCGCGGCTGCCTGGGTCCTCAGCCCCCGGGGACCAGGACGCTGCAGGACACGCTGGCCACGGTCCCAGGCGCCTTCCCACCTGCTCCAGGAGCTGCTCTCCTGGGGCCTTCATTGGTGGGCCCTGAGCCCAGGGCACACGGGACGCGTGGACCCGACCCCAGGACAGCAAGGGACACAGACGGGCTCTGCCTTTGCTCCCAGAGCCCCTGGGCCTGTTCCTAACGCTCAGGGCTGTCTGACTGCCAGGAGGATCCTGGGGCGAGGCACCCAGCAGGAAGGGGTGACCCCCGTGTCGGGGAGCGCTGGGGAGGGGCGAGCGAAACCACGAGGTCCTGTGCACGCGTGTGCACTGAGCAGAGCACGCCTCTGTGCTCCCACGTGCTCCCGACACACTCAAACACCCCTACGCACCCGAGCCGCACGCTGACGCTCCCACACCCCCAAACTCCTGCCCATACCAAACTTCGACACGTCCCCGAACTCCTATACACACCCCGATACCACTACACACCGCAATCCTGTACACACTGCAACACCCTCACACGCCCATCGTACTCCAACAAACGAAAACACCCTCTCACGTGCCCTAGCACCCACACGCCCAAAGCCAACACCCCAAGCCCTGGACACGCTCAGCAGACAAACACTGAATTCACACGACAGACACGCACACCCGTCAGGCGAGCGCTCACACCCTCCCTCCACAGGACAGGGTCGAGAGGACCCTGCTGGTGAAGAGGCCAGATGGCTATAGACACTGCAATTCTCGCTTTTTAAAATGGGGGGTGGGGATGTTTTTCTCCCAGAAGGCGGAAGACCCTCTAGCTCTGGAGAAGGAAGGGGGCTATTTCGACTCTGCCTGAGCTGGGCATTTGCTGACTCAGGTGGGACTGTGTCTCGGCAGCTGGCTACAACTGGTGCCAGCAGAGCCCCCAGCAACGGGCATGTCCGGTGGCCTCGAGGTGACCCACAGAGGGGCAGCAGCTGCCCCGCCTGGGCCTACAGACATGTGCCATCCTGGCCGAAGTACACTTTCCATCGCTGGCCCCTGACAAGCATTGGGTGAGGACCCCTGGGGCCACGGCTCCTGTCTGTGGCCACTTTCCCGTGGAAAGCACCCTTCAAGCCCTGGGGTCCCACTTCCGGCCAGCTGATGGGCACTTTACTCTCTGCCCCAGCAGAGTCCTCCCCAGGAACTGCGCACCCGCGTCCTCAGGTGCTTTCCTTGCCCTCTGGAAACTGGCACCACCAGTCTCGTCGTCTACGCCATGCCCTCACGTCTGCTGCCAGGACGTGTGTAACCACGTCTGGAACGAGTCACAGTTGGCCAGTTGTGAGTGGGACAAAGACCCCCAGCACTGGAACGAGGTGCCCAAGTCCTGAGAAGGCGGCCCTGCCCGAGGGGTGTCGGGCTCCCCACTGGGAGGGCAGAGCAGGGCAAGGCAGTGTGGCACTGTGGCCACACCTCCTCCTGTCTGTCCTGTCCAGGGCTGGGGCAATCTGGCTGGATTCTGCAGGGCGCAGGTCCGTCCGCTGGGCCCAGGATAAAGCCTCGCATTCAGGGGACACACAGGGCCTGCTTTGTGCAATGCCCACACCCCGCCCCCGAAGGGCCGCAATCCCCCAGCTCCATGCACTCTTCACCCCAGCAGGGACACTCGCCTCCCGCCGCCGTCGCAGGCCGCGGTGGTGGCCACCCCGAGGGAGGGGGGTGCGGGCCGCTCCTGTCCTGTCCCAGGCCCTGGCATCCTGCAGGACCCAGTCAGCCTCCCCTCCTCCTAGGGCGCCGTGAGACCCGGACAGCGGCGGTGAGGCAGCGCACGGCAGCAGGCCGGACAGGGGCAGCGTGGACGCCCCACTACAGGCCATGCGGTGTGGAAAGCCCAGTGCCGTGGGGGGGGGGTAGCTCCTGGAAACGAGCGCATAGCTGGGGGAGCAGAGCTGTAGCCGTCCGGCCCTTGGGGCACCAACCCAGTCAGGGACAGACCGAGAGAACCCACCCCAGGGGAGACGGACTGCCAGGTTGCACTTGGCATAACAGCTGCTTCGGGCTAGAGGCCACTCAGGCCTGGCACCCTCCAACCTTGCCTACCTGCCTGGCCCCTGCACCTCGGCTCCTCTCTCTTACACCCTGGGCAGGCACACGGGGCGGGAGCTCCTCCTTCCACCTGTCCCCGTCTCCTCCGGACAGGTGCCACTAAGGTCGGTGGTAAAACAAAAGGGTGCCCATCTGCACCCCCACCTCCGCCCTGAGCTAAGAGCTAAGCTAAAGCCCTAGAGCTAAGCTAAAAACAGGATGTGACTGTGAGGCTCACAGCTCTGCATCTTGTGCCTGTCTGATCCCTGGCAGGCAGGGTGGCAGGCAGGGTGGCAGGGGGCCGCTGGTCACTCTCCGACTCAGAGCGGTCACGAGCCCAAGCAGAGGAAATGGGATCTGTCCGGACTATGTGGACCTGCCCAAGTGCGGCTGACCCTCCAGTCTCTCTGGAGAAGCAGGAGCCTTTCAGGCTGTAGGGTGGGACGCCGTGACCGTGACCATTTTGAAGATGGGCAAACTGAGGCTTCGGGAGAAGCTGACCCTGCTCACACGACACCGTCTCTTGGGGACGGAAAGCACCCACGTCCCTGTGGTGCCCCTGGCGATGCTGAGGTTTAGTGACCGGCCCTGTGGGCGCTGCGTTCGTTATGGGGACGGCGCGGAGTGGCTCCTGTGATCTTTCTTGCTCATTTTCCCCTTGGGCAGGGTGATGAATGTGGCAGGCTCTGGGGTGACCAGACCCATCTTCCACACGCATGGTAAGGTCACGCCAATTTAACTTAGCATCCACTTTGTTCGGGAATAACCTCACATTAACAGGCTGTCTGCCTCACTGGGGCGGCCCATGCGCCGTCTGACCCGACTGCCGCTGTGAGAAGTCTGCTCTCCGCTCTGGCTCCCTGCCGCCTGGGCTGCGTGAGGGGAGAGGTGCTGTGTGCCAGGGCTTCCCCAGTGCTGGGCGTGGGACTAGAGGCCTGCACATCGCCTTACTGACTCTCACCGGAGACTAGTAAGACCTCCCTTACAGGGCAGGAACACGAGGCCAGGCTCAAACTCGAGATCTTCCTGCCTCAGCCTCCCAGGGTGCTGGGATTCATGATGTGAAGCACCACACGTGGCTCCGTCCAGCACCCCGAATTCAAGCTGGTGATGCCCGTAAGAGGCACTGGTGGTGTGGTGTCAAGTCCGGGGTCCCCTCTGGTGGCATGGCGCAGGTGCAGCCACGGGTCTGTGACGAAGCAAAGGGTCCATGTCTAGTGAAGACACGTCTGGACCTCTGTGCTTGGTGTCGGGCAGGGCCTGGGCTGGGCACTGAGCCCGAGGAGGGAGCCTCAGTTCAAAGCTGGAGGCCGCTCCCCAGCGCCTGCAGGAGGGCTTGGAAGTCACCCGCGCGTGTGAAGAGCGCGCTCGCTGCGCCCATCCCCCCGTCCTGCATAAATAACCAAGCGACAGTGGGCGTTGGGCCGCGCGTCCTCCTCAGCTGCAGGGCGGGCAGCGCCCACCTGACTCCAGCCAGTTTCCAGACCAGACACCGGCACAGGCCCTGGGGTCTGTCCCATGGGAGGGCGCGACGACCTTCCTGTTAACAAGCAGCCCTGCGCGGCCCTGTCTGGCCCCGTGACTGCACACCGCGGAGTCAGGGGCTGCGACTGTCTGAAATTTATGAAAATCTAATCTCGTTAGGTCTGCCTGGAGGAGACTGCGGGAGGGCTTCATTGTCATTCGAGGGGCTCCTCCTGGCTGTCCATCCTCCCCCACCAGGCCCCGGCTTCCTGAGAACCCAGTCCCCCCAACACACCCTGACTTTCAAGCAAAACTGAACCAGACGTCAAAGGAATAACTTTATGACCACTCGTGGTGCCATTTCAAATGCCCGCCAAAGACACCTCACGTCATAGGTAAGAACTTCCCAGAAGCTCAAATACAAACGCTGCTTTCTCCAGGAGGTTCTGGAGCAGGCTGCACGTCCAGGCCAGGTTTCTCCCGAGAAACAGATGGCACCATACTCCAGAGCGGCCGGGTGCAGCTGGGCATCAGGGCCCCGGACAGGTGATGCCGAAATACAGTCCTGCGTGGGAGGAGGAAGCCGAGGGGTCCGGGCTCGTTTCCTGCTGCTCTTGGCACCAAATCCGCCTCCCAAAGTGGCCAAAGCGCGCGGGCTGGCAGAGCGCGGCCTGTTCACTTCCCAGCGGAAAACTTCCAGAAGGAAATTGTGGAGCCCAGAACTCCGGCTCGGGACCAGGCTTCCCCATGCCCCGCCCTTTCTCTGCCCACCTTCCGCGGGCTGCGCTACGACGGGCGGACGAGGTCCTGGATTTGGCTTATGGGCTGTGTCAGCCAGAGCACCCCGGTGGGTGAAGTTCCCCCAACACTGCCAAGCCGGCCTGCAGGTGTCCACCTCTTGAGTCCACTTCTCCTGGGTCTCTCTCTCCCTTTGGTGTAATTACCTATTTTTTATGAAGGCCCTGAACACGTCCTGCCTCAGGGCCTTTTATATCCTCGGGCCGGTTCCCTTTATTCCCTCTGGTTTCTGCTCCCACATCACAGCCTCAGGGGGTCATGGCTGGGGCACCCTGACTACAACAGTCTCCTGGCGCCCAGGGCCCGGGACCCACGTTGCCTGAACTTACTTCCGCTTTCTGTGTCTCTGGCGCTCGCCCGGCACCCGCCCCTCCCCCCACACTCACACAGGTGGCCCACGCTGGCCTGGGTTTGCTTCCGCTCCAGAGCCTACAGAGGCCCCTTCCCCAAAGCAGGAGTCCTCTTCTGCGGAGGTGAGTGTGCAAGTGGGGGGGGGGCTCTCTGCACATTTGCACAAAAGCCCGAAATAACAAGAAGCCACTTGCACGTCCTCCGCCGGGCTGGTGTGGCACAGCGGGGCACGGCCTCCGCTGATCACCACACACTGACGGGCACAGGATGAGCCCGTTTGGGCTAAAAGACACACCCTCGAAATGAGGCGGAATCTTCCCGTGTGTACCTGTGCTTGTGGGTTCTACTCGGGTCTCCAGGCCCAAGCTGGCAGGAGCACACGGGACCGCTGGCCGGGGTGCCTGGGGAGACCCACGGAAGGCAGGGAGCTTCCCCTTTCCCATAACACACTTCTGCCTTCTCAGCACTCCAAGTAAATATAATTACATTTATGGTAAAAGAGAGGGGAGAGACCGGAGAAGCAGCTGCCTGTACCGGAAACAACAGCCCCACCCCGTGAGGCTTCCCAGGTGGTCTGTGCAGGGGCCTGGGCCTGTGACGAGGGTGCTGGAGGGGCTTCGCCGCGGACGGAGGAGCCTCGCCTTCTAGGGCCTCTGGCACGTTAGCCACTGCACTCTCGGCGCCGCTGTGAGGCTAGAGGTGCCATCTGGCCCTCGTGCCATGCAGCCCGGCCGAGGAGGCCAAGGCGAAGGTGCTGCCACCGGCCGCCCCAGCTCCTGCCCTGGCCGGCCTGGCTGGAGGGCCGTGACCCAGGCAGGGCCCGTGACGCCCCGCAGACTGCGCGCCCCGGGAGGAGGACGCTCGCTCTGAGCCTCTAAGCGGCAGTGCAGGAAGGGGCTGGCGGGAGGGCCCGGGTGCGGCCCGGCATGCGCATCACACCTGGGTCCACGCACATCCCCTCTGCTGAGGACACTGCCAGCTGGCATCCTGACAAGCTCCCCACTCACCCACGCATCCATCCACACATCTGTCTGTCCGTCCGTCCATCCACCCAAGAATCCACGTACCCCCTCCCACGCGTGCATTCCCACACCCGTGCTCCCCACCCTCCCTCCTCCACACCGGAGCCGAGACTGGTGCGCCTGACCCCGGCCCGCCTCACCGCGGGGGCTGCGCACCTGCGCCTCTCTGCTGGGCATGGCGCTCCCTCTCCAGGTGCCCTGGGTAACCGCAGGGCTCCCTCCTCTCAGGGCCAAGCCTCGGCACAGAGCCGATAATACAGGCTCTGTCCCCGGGAGGGGCAGAAGCATCGAGAGACACCAGAAACCACACACCATCAAGGTGCGTTAACTACACAGCAACGAGGGGCTTGGGGCTTGGGAGCTGGAGGAGAAACGAACCACACATCCTGCTACGCGAGCATCTGCCGTGGGGCCCTCGCCTGTTCACAGAGGCCCTGGGACACGGGTGCGGAGCCCCGTCGTGTCTGGGAACAGAGGCGCCTTCGTCCGGGGTGTCCTGAGCTGGTCTCCCAGGAGGGGAGGGTGAGGGCGGCGGGGCTGGGCCGAGGGCGGGGAGACGTGGGACAGGCCCCCAGGAGAAGCAAAAGGCCGGTAGAATCATTTTAGAACCTCATGATTAAATGCTCCTTCAATACGAAAAGACAAAGCAGCGCCTTTTATCTTTCTTGCTATTAACCAAATGGAAAGAACTAATGGGATTTTTTTTTTCTATTGTCACTGACATCGAACATCTTTAAACACCCACTGTCAGCAAAATATCCATCACCGTCTGCTAGTTATTGGCAGGATGGAGTGGATTCCCGGCAAGAGCCCCTTCCATCAGTGGACACATCGAGGCGCAAGGTGAAGTTCTCTAAAATGAGCCAGATTCGTCGCAGTTCACGGGGGCAAATGGAGAAAGGGCGGGTGGGCAGGGCGAGTGGGTCAGCCTGCCGGGCAGTGTGGACGGCCGCACCTCAGGGAGGAAAGCAGACACACGGGCACCTTCCACCTGGTGATTCTCGCTTCCGGCCCTGTAGCCACCCACACACTCAGAAGGACCCAGCCTAGAGGTGTACGTGTGTGCAGGACACTGGGGCACGCGGGGCCCACAACAGCCAGAAGCCATCAGACACCCTGGGGCATCCCATGCCAGGGGCCACTAAAGAGATGGCGAGATCCCGCAGCAGGCTCACTCAGCCTGGCACCCAGTGCCTCTGGGCCTGATGCCCCAGATGTCCTCTACGGGGGCAGCTCTGTGCCCTGTAGGATGCCAAGCTCCTACCCACTGAATGCTAGGAGGACCCGCAAGTCCTCAGCTGAGACCACTGGGCACTAGATGGTTGACCCTGCTGGCACACAGGGTATAATCTGGATAGTTTTTATAAGAAAAGGACAACCCAACGAGGACAACTACTTCTGAAAGAAGGAGACCGTCTTTGTTACTTTCCGTATTTCTGAGCCGTTCGCATTTTTATGACGCGCTAGTGACCTTAACGTGAAGTCTGGGTGCTGTCCTGTAAAGGCTCGCGTGTGCCTGAGTGCTGTCCTGAGTCCTCGCTGCTCGGAGGCACCTTGCGCTCTTTGGAAACCAGCAGATGTTTCTCTCAATTGCTGATTTTCAAGAGCCTCCCGTTTCCTGACAGGAGCCCGGACGCCCCCGGAGGGAAGTGAACCAGGGCTCGGTCTCCAAGCCTCTTGGACAAAAAGCACGGCTCTCATTCAGGCGACACAATGCGACCGGTATTTAGCCGCTTCTCAATAGCCCTGTATTCACTCCGCCAGGGGCCTCACTGGCGCCCGCCGCGTGCTGGAGAGCCTCGAGGGTCAGCCTGCGATGGGCACCGTCTGGAGGGGTCTTGGTGCTGACCCGGGGGCTGCCCCTGCCTTTCAGGAGCAAGAGGGGCCCAGCCACTCTCGGTCTCGCCTGGGGGAGGGGCTGGCCAGGGTCAGACGCGGGAGGCTGGAGGGGTGGGGAGGGTCTGGCCAGGCCCTCTCCCCACCCAGCTGCTGGGAGCTGCATCCAAATCAGGGCACACTGGGGGCAGGGCAGTGCAGTGGTCAGAGGGGTCCCTCGAGAAGGCTAACCAAACCCAAACTCTAGCTCTTCCAGGACCAAACTCCTGGAACTTACACGCTTCTCTGTGCCTCAGTTTCCCCACTGGAAAAGTAGAATTCCATGCCCCACTCTGTACAGGTGTCCTGTAGGCAGAGTGGGTGCCATCTGCGTGTACGAAGTGCAGCGGATAGAACTAGTGCAGTTAACCAGACAATAAACATCAGCTGGCACCCTTGCTGGCATCATCGGGGCCTCTTTCCGCCTGCATGGCCCTTGCGTCCTACATCCTGGCACCCAGGTTGGCGTCCTACGCGAACAGAATCCACAGACCGCGTTCTCTCCCTCCTGCCTCCACTGGCTGGGTCTTCACGGAAGCAGAGCCGTGCTGGGACCCAGGGGTCAGCGCTCTGGCCTTGGGCTTCTCCACTGCCAGAACCGTAAGCAACAAACGTGTGCGGTGTGGGCCACGCAGTCCACGCATTTTCCTCCCTAGCAGCCCAAACAGATGAGCGTTCCACACAGAGACAGAGGGGTTTAGCTTTTTTTCCATTTTCTTCTGTTGTTCAGATCTACCCTTGGGGGTTCTGTCATGCTATTCATTAATTCACTCATTCATTCATTCATTCACTCATTCATTCATTCATTCATTCAAGTAGCACCTATTTCTTGGGTAGCTACTTGTGCCTCACCCCAAGGTTGGTGGATTGAGGTCCCTCACCAGTGCCAGAAGTGGGGTTTCTTTCCTTCGCACCTAACTTTCCCTGGTGCTCTCCGAGAAGGACCTTTGCCCTGTGATTACCCTGTCTGAGGAATGAGGACTCTGGGCTCTGAAAGGCACAGAGATGTGCCCAGGTGGCACGGCCGGACACTCCCTGCCCCGGGGACACGGGGCCTGAAGTCCGAACAGGTGGGTGGGAAGCCTGGCACCGGGCAGCACTGCCCGGAGAGTCGCCCCAAAGCGACCACCCGCCTCACTGCCGCCTTTTCCCATCTGCAGATGCGGCAGCAGCAGGAGCGACTGGCGTCCGCTGCAAGCCGACTGGGCAGGGGGGCCGGGACCACAGTGACCCCGTGTTGCCACCTAGACCTGCTGGCCTGGGCTGGTCACTGAAGGGGCACTGGGCCGAGGGGGCAGACAGGCAACCCTCTGAGGGCACTCGTGGAAAGCAGACCCAGAGCGAAGGTCTGAGGGCCTCCGTGTGTCCCCTCCTTGTGGGGACTCGTCTGTCCCCACAGGGACCACGTAGGGTCTGAACCTGCCAGGTCCTTGCCTGTATCTTTACCCAGGTGTGTCCCTCCCGATTCCTTTTCCAGGGGAAAAGTCACAAGCAAGATTCTTCCAAGGCCTCCCAGACACCAGCACCCGCCGTGGCCACAGCGGGCTCTTTGAGCCCTCCCCCACCTCATCGGCCTCTTCCCATCCCTGCCCCCACCCTCCAGCCCCATGGCGTTACCCTGTCCCCACCCCAGGGCCTTTGCACACGCAGCACTGTCTGCAGGAGCACTCTCCCTGTCTCATGAGCGCCTGTGCTGACCACAGGCGGCAGGGCAGATGGCGCTGGGTTTCTCCCTCTGACTAATCACGCGCACCTTCACTTTTCCCCATCTGAATGCTGCCCGGCCTCCCTGTCTGAGGGCTAAAGTACTCACAAAGCAGCTGCTAAGCAGGGGCCAGTAAGTGTTGGCTACCGTGAGAAGCCATGTTCCTTATCAACTTGATCATCCTAGGAGTAATTTCATGTTGTCAGCAAGGAAGCCCCAGGAGAGCGCCCTGATTTATCTTATTCTCTGTCTCCCTGGAGGCAGGCATCATGCTGGCTCCATCAGGGGGCCCACTATATCTGGAGGAGGAGGGAATCCGTGGCCAATGTCCACGCACCATGACGCACACCTCTCCGGAGGCC
This sequence comes from Thryonomys swinderianus, assembly GCA_004025085.1. Taxonomy (NCBI): domain Eukaryota; kingdom Metazoa; phylum Chordata; class Mammalia; order Rodentia; family Thryonomyidae; genus Thryonomys; species Thryonomys swinderianus. Next base: position 20,715 of record PVIC010000416.1, read on the forward strand.
AGGGGGGCACCGTGTTCATCGACAGATCTTTCAACAACGAAACAAGCGAGCGGGCCCTTGGTGCGGAACCCAGAGAAAGGAAGACTCGGAGTGTCCACCCAAAGCAGCTCCACCTGCAATGGCCAGAACCTGGCACAGCCCAGCCTTCCCCAGGTGGGCGGCCAAGCCGGAAGCGGTGCCCTCACAGCCTGGAATACTATTCAGTCATTAACAGGAACAGAAACAGAAATCCGCAGCAACTTGGTCACATCCTGGGGGCCTGTGCTGAGGGAAAGGGGTGACTGCAGAAGGCTGCGTACCAAACGATCCCATCTACGTAATATTCTCGAAGCGACAAAATCACACAGATTAGTGGCTGTCAGGACTGAAGGTGGTGGCTGTGAATACCAAAGGCTAGAGGCAGGGAGGATTCCCCGGGATGGGACTGTTGTGTGTCTTGACTGTGGTGGTTACACAGATCTACACTTGTGGTACAAATGCACAGAGCTAAATGCACATGTGTGTGCGTGGACACACACACGCACACACACACACACACACTCAACTGAGTGCATGCAAACAGGAGAAAACCGCAATAAGGCTAGGGGTCGTATCAATGCCAACTATCTGCTACCAAACCGTTCTCCAGTTTTGAAAGATGCTACCATCGAGGGAGCCCAGGCGGGTGGTGGACACCACATCTTTCTGTATTATTTCTTAAAACTCCATGCCAACCAGTGATTATCTCAAAATAAACATTTGTAAGTGAATGGCCTGGGAACCCTGGTCCCTAGTGTCACCAGCGTTACCCCGGCAGAGGACAGCAGCAGCCTTAACTGATCCCTGTGGCACGGCCCAGCCTGGCACTGGACGGTGGGTTCCTCAGGGGAGGGGAAGGGCCCAGCAGGAGCCGCTCCCCTCTCTCCCAGCCTCCTCATCTCCCGCTCGCTCACAGCATCTGCCATCTGGCTGCCGCAGCCAGCCAAACGAAACCATCTCTAGGCTGTCATCTCTCGACTTGCAAGCCTAGCTCCCAGGTTTGAAGATTAAATTCTAAGCCCGTCATTTAAAATTTAGAAATGAAGGAAGATTTTAAGTAACCTGGAGGCACTGGTTCCTAGTCTTCCTTGTGGCACCTGCGAAGAACTTGCCATCTCTTTCCGAAGGGCACTAAAGCCTCGGGAGGGAGTGTCACGGGGTTTCCCCAGAGCCTCACTGCAGCCCACAGTGCAATCAAACACCCACATCGAAGTATCAGTGCGTGGCCAGGGTCAAACACAACTACAGACATCGATGTGCCTCTAGTAAAAATATCTATACTACCCTCTATCAAAGTGTCAATATTTTGTCAGTGTCTCCAAGTGTCACTAAAATCTTTCTGCTACGATCTAACACAATGTTATCAGTGTGTCACCCTATTTAACATCATCCAGAGCTCTCGGGGTGTGCCCAGTGCAATGGACCAGAAGTCAGGACTGTAGTGACCTCGGAGCACCGTGGTCCTCTCCGGAGAGGATGGTCCTCAGGGTGCCAGAGCGGAGTCTGCGACAAGGACGGGGAGGGGGGATTTCCTCAGACGGGGTGGCCAGGCGTGGCCTCGCTGAGGAGACCTACCGGGTAAGAAGAGCTGTGGAAGAGCGCTCTTACACAAAACGAAGGAACTGCGAGTGCAAGTGTCCTGAGGCAGGAGTAGTGGTTCCACCGAAGGGAACCCGCAGGAAGATTTCGTAGGGGTGGAGGGTGGGGAGGAGCCAGAAGCACCACATAGACGGGCGTTTGCAAATGATCCAAGGATTTTTGTCCCATGCAGAACTGTGTCCTGGAGCTGGGTCCTGGGAAAGTCACAGGCTGCTGAGTAGCGATGTCTGCCCTGAGTGTAGCAGGATAGATTGACTAGTGATGTCTGAGAGCAGCTCCCCAGGATGAGCGTGAGGAATGGGTTAGGTGACAGCATCACTCTGGCCCCATCAGCCCCAGCAAGGACAGCTGGGCCCTCCCACATCTTTCACTTATTCTTTCTGTTCTGAGGTGTGAGAAATAACAGCCTCTCCATGGCCCCCACAAACCAATTCCCTCAACGGTGACTAAGCCTGGTCAGTCCCTCCACAAGGTGACCCAGGCCCCCCAGCTTCTCAGCTTCTTCCCTCTCCCCAGCCCTGCGACCAGACTCCATGTGGTCCCTCAAGTCGCAGCCCCTGTGAGGTCCCCTGGGTGGCAAGATGAAGGATGGGAAGATCATGTGCTTGTGCACTGCACCCCCTCAGCATCACGACGGCGTGAACCTGTTTGCCACCTGCCTCTCCGGCTGCAGTGGGCACCCCCGCGGGCAGGGGCACGGACCCCGCTCCCACCAGCCATCTCCAACTCCTCGGGTAACAGGCAGTAGAGCTCAACTACGTGACCAATGTACAGCCAGGGCTGGCTCCCCACCCACAGGCCCCCTTCGCTCCCTGCGCGAACGCGTGATGCAGACACACACAGCTACACTTGCTTGGAGGTGACGGTGTAGCCAAGGATCCAGCTGGGAAGGAAACCGGAAGCAGAATCCGCGTGGTGCTCAAGGGCAGCGGCCAGCTCCCGCCAAGAGCCTGGGGCGCGACCCGACACCCGTCCTCGCCCACCCTGGGTATCCTCAGAAAGCGGGGAGTGGCCGTCAGGGCCCCTGCAAAACTCCGTCGAGTCCCTACCGGCTGGGGGCTCAGGTCCCGGATCTCTCTGGGTGCCACGGTGTGGGCTGCTTGCCTAGGAGTCTCCCCCAACTTCAGCCTCCCACTGGCCCTCAGCCGACACCCCTCAAGCGGGGAGTGAACGCGCTCCAGGAATGGAGGCCAGAGGCGCCAACCGCGGCGACCCGCACGGTCCCCGCACCCACCCCATCCAGACAGCCCGAGGCCCCGTGGCCAACAGAAAGCAGCTCCCACTGGAGGGAGGAAAGTTCAACCGGCGAGCTATAAATACTTCTGCCGACCGCTGCTGGGAGTCAGGCTTTCTGCGTGAGCACGCCCCACTGAAAAGGAAGGCGGCTCGCCAGATTTGTTTCGAATTATGAAAATAGATGTTGTCTCCCCGCCACATCTGTTTTGCCTGACAAATGAGCAGCAATTCGCCTCCTAAATAAGGCAGCGCACCAAGACCGTCTCGAAACTCTGGCTTCTCCAACTCTACAGAAGAGAGGAGTTAAAAAAAAAAAAAAAAGTTCATGCCTCCCCGCTTTGAGCTTGAAAAACCAGACTTTCTCCCATCTCATCTCTTCAGCGACAGGCTCCTAGGGTGCCCAGACCTTGCAAGTCCTTAGCTCAGATCTCCCTGAGCAGGCAAAGCTGCTCACATTACAGGAAGTGAGGGATCCCCCGTGGCTTTCTAAAAAGCCGGGGAGACAGAGGATCGTTATTTTATAAAGGAGCCCCCCCACCCAGCTCAAGCACAAGGTGCGTATTTGATATGCTGGGAAAGAGCAGGTTTTGGGAGGCCAAATCAATACTGGGAGCGTTCACCCCTCTGTGCCACACGAGCTCGGCGACTGGGTCAATATCATCGTGTCCCCTTAATTACTGCAGGACAGACCCAATTATGGCGCATCCGAGGCTGCCGGGCTGGACACAGTGCCTAACAGCCCACCCTTCCTCAGTACCGTCCCGCTTCGCTCGGGAGCTGGGCAGGAGGGGGCGGCGGGGCACGCCTGTGGGGGTGCTTTGGGGGCCTGGGTTTGGTTTTCAAAGGTCTCTTTCCCCCAAATACTTCACGCCGCATTATTCTCCTTGCGGGGAGCAGGGACACAGCCTCTGGCTGCACAGCGGCCTCACAGCCCCAGGTGGCGCGTCCTCCGCTCCCTTCCCAGGCGCTTACGGGCTTCCAGGCAGAGGGGTGAGCCTCAGGGCCGGGCCGCCTGGCTGCCCACACACGGCCCCCACCCCGCACTGCACTGTGGGAGCAGAGTTTGGCCGACGGCACCTGCTCGAGGCTGTCTGCTTTGGGGGGAAATAAAGGGAGTGGGCCCAGGATTCCAGTGCAGGCGGTGCCCACCCATGCCGACTTGTGAAGTGCCCACCGTCCCCTCGCCAGCAGGGAACGCTGGATTTGCTTTGTCTGGCAGAAATGAGACGCGGTCCAGGTGCCCCAGGAGACATCTGGTCCGCTGCACCCCGACTCCCCTTTGTGCCCCACTGTGCAGACACCACGGGCCAGACGGTGGCTGGAGGCCGCGGTGGGTGGAAATTTACGGCTTTGCAGCGGGTCAACAGCAGGGACAATGGTTTCAGTGGACAGTGAGGGGTCTGGCTGGGAGGCAGGCAGGCTCGGCTGCCTGCATGTCCGTCAGCTCTGGCTCCAGAAGAGGGTTCGGGGCGACCGTGGGCCTCTGCAGACAGCCGAACTGCACCTCCTCTCAGGCGCCCAAGTTCAGGGCTTGGGCTGTGTGCCAAGCGCGGGTGGCTGGGGGGACGCCCAGGTGGCACCTCTGGCTGCCGGTGGGGTCGTCAGTGCCCTCTGGCCCTGCATCCAGGTGCTGTGGGGATGGGTGACATGGGCAAGGGGAGCCCCCACTGCACAGCTCCCCTGCTTTTCAACGGGCAGCAGTGACCTGGGCACTATGGCAATGGCGCCAATTAATGCATCTACTCGGCAGAACTGCAACCTCACGCCTCTTCCGGTAGCCCTGACAGTTCCACTCTTGAACAGCCAACCTCTGGGCTTTTATTAGTTTATGGGGACCAACAATTTTTTCTTCAGAAGCAAAGAAGGAAAAGTGGTACGAAGTAGGAGTTGTGGGAAAGGCTGGGGAAGTCCCTGCCCAGCCCTCAGAGGGGAAATCTGAAATCTCGGTCTCTCATTCTGTCTCTTCGATCCCCCCCATCTCTCTCTCTCTCTCTCTCTCTCTCTCTCTCTCTCTCTCTCTCTCTCCCCTATCTCGCTGGTATAAAATTAGCGCAGCCAAGTAAATGTGTTATAAACACAAAGACCCTGCCAGGAGGCGCAGCGCCTGAATGTCAGGGCGGGGACTCGCCAGAGAAGAGTTTGGGGACAGGGAGGCAGTCAGGGCGGAGGGAGCAGCAGCCGCAGCCTTCCCACTTAGCGTAACCAGAGGGAAAAGCCATTTCCCCAGAACATACATCTGCAGGACGTCTAGACAGTCATAAAGAGGACAATTAAAACAAGAAAAAAAGCTGCAAGCCGCAGTCACTCTCCTCGCCAGGGTACTGGCTGCGACCTCGCACTAACTGCCCGAACAGGCAAAAAATTATAAAAACAAGAGAGGCCAGTGTGGGCTCGGAGGAGGCCGGGGGAGACGGGGCGGACAACAGTTTATGAGCGAGTGTTTTGAAATCCCACTTTAAATAAGCCGGTAAATGAATCCAACCTTGTCAGGTCTCTCTCCTCTCACACAGACCAAATATTCCACTGGCGTGCTGTCTAGACACATAACAAAGGACTTTTTACAGCGTGCGGAGACGCGCTGACAAAGTAGCCATTTAAAGACGCTGTATTGCCTTCTCCGTCTCAAACGATTTGTCAGATGGACTTAAATGAAAATGCTAAGTTATTGGTCTGCTCTGGGGTCTGCTGGTGGACAGGGAAGGGGGGGCGCAGGCTGCAGAGCGGCATTCCTTCTGATCGGGCTGCCCTCAAAGCCCGGCTGGACGCGGCTGACCGGTTGACTCTAGCCCTTCTTGTCCTGAGTGGACTTGCGAAAACATTTCTAACACCTGGCAGCGGCGATCTTGCTGCGGCACCGCTGACTTCAAGGTGGGGTGGGTGGCGAGGTGTGTGAAATTAGAATGCATGGAGGGGAGCGCGCTTGAGGTCTTGTCTCCACCTGCCGCCTCTGGGTCCCCACCAAGAGGAAATGGGAAGCCAGAGATCTGCGGTCACCTCCAGGTCTGCACTTCACGGGTGCTTGCCACAGTGAAAGAAAAGAAAAACAGCGGGATCATCTTGAGAGTACTGGAGGTGGGGGGTGCAAGGGTGACCCGAAGACCCTCGACTACGTCTGACAAGAACGGCGGAATGGCGCACAGGACCCCAAGGGGAGCCAGGCACGCCTGCCTCTCCACCAGGTTACAGCCGGGGGGGCAGGACGGAGACAGGCCCCGTGAGCAGGGTCTCCAGCTCTTCCCCTGGCACTGCCAGGCCCCAGGTGCCAAGGAGAGCCATTCATTCGGCAGCCTCTGCCTCGGAGACCCACCTGGCCCTGCCCGGCCTCCCTCAGAGGCTGCGGCGTCCACGCCCTGGCACCAGGTCGCGGCCCAGCGACGCCGCTCTCGGGTTGCGTGGTCCAGAGCTGCTCGCCCCACTGAGCCTGTTTCGCCAACCGTGAAGTCAGGGCGGCCCCGAAGGCCGCCGCGAAGATCGAGGCCCCGGACCGCCCCGGCCGGCACCTGCTGCCCTCACCGCACGGGGTGGGGGAGCCGGGGGCCCTGCACCCCGTAGTGAGCCTCCCGCACGACCAGGACGAGAGGAGGGCGGCACCGGGCAGGGAGGCTCAGCAAGGCTGGGCCTGGCGGTGGAATCCCAGCACTCCAAAAGGCTGAGGCAGGACAAGGCAGGTTGGAAGTTACCCTGGGCAGCTAGCCTGTCTCAAAAAAAAAATTAAAAAAATAAAAATAGAAAGGGCTGGGGACATAGCTCAGCGCAAAGGGTCTCATTTCGATCCTGGGCTGAGGATGCAGCTCAGTGGCAGAACGCTTGCCTACCACATACAAGGCCCTGGGCTCAACCGAGGACCAAAAAGAAAGCTGAGTCCTGCCAAACAAACAGAAGACTGTCTTCCCCACACCGTGCTCCGGAGGGGGCGTGTGTGAGGGCTAGGCAGAGCCCAGGGTGCTCCCCTCTTTCGGTTTCTGCTTTCCGCTCACTCACCCTTAATAACTGTTTTTAAAAAGCTGCTCCGACTATGCTCAGGCGGTGGAGGAAGCCGCCCACGAGGAGGGTGCAGGTCAGGACTTGAACACAGATCGCTTGTACCCAGAGGCTCGGGGAGGGCTTCCCTCTCCGGATGGTCTCTGGCCCGGGCAGGGCCGGGCAGGGCCGGGCTCTCAGCACGGAGGGGCGGGTGGACGCGCGGCTGACTCAGCCCGACCCGAGGCCAGAGCCGCCGGGCTGCCCCGGTGACCCAGTAACTGTGTGCGCGGCGGCGGCGCTTTCCCTGCACCCGAGAACGGTCACGCCCTGTCCAGTCACCGCGCCAGACGCTGCTGTCCCAGCACACCTTTCTCCCCAGCCCAGACTGCAACAGGAGCCTGCGCTCCCCCTTGGGAACAGCCGTTTCTGGCCAAGATCTCCCGTGGCCATGGGGAGTCTCTGGCCTAGAGGGCGATGAAAAATATTCAGGGGGAACAGAAGAGAGCCAGGGGGACAAGAGCAGGACACTTGGGGACAGACCAGGGCACCCGGGTGGCAGGACCCCCCGGGGAAGTGTCCAGGCCGAGGGCTGCTTGCCTTCCCCGAGCCTGTCGCTTCCCCTGCTCACCCCGATGCCAGGGACATCCCCCAATGCCAGCGGCTCCCAGGTGAGCCTGGCCATCTGCCAAGGGCACGGCTCTGAGCCTGGGGTGGCCCCCAGGACCCCAGGCCACTCTGACCCCGCACCGGCCTCCAGGTCTGGGTCTCGCCCTCCTGCTCTAACCACGAAGGGACTTAGACGAGCCAGGCTTCTGCGACCCCGCCTCCCCCTTCTCCCTGGCCGGCCGCGCTCAGACCCTTCCTGCCCTCCTTTCAGCGGCAGACGGCTCTGCGACTCTGCCCTGCTCCACCTCGCACGGGGCTCCCCAGTACCCCAAACTCCTCTCACTCTGCAGGTCACACTCAGCGCTGATGCTGCCACCTGCCTCGCCCCAGTCACAGCCTCACTGGATCCTCTCACTTCTGGTCTCTCCCCGGACACAGCGTTTCCCAGACTCAGCCCAAAAGCCTCGTCCTTAGAAACGTACTGACTCTGCTTCCCAACATGCCTGCCGTCCTCAGCTTCTGCCAGGCGTGGCAGAGATGCAGGGAGGGGCCTCGTGGTGGGGACACACATTTCAGAGAGGGTGCTTGACTGGCGACACCACACACAGACAGCTGGGGGAAGGCTGAGGGCCTTGGCCCGGCCCCTCCCGTGGAGCCTGCACCCCCACCAGGCTGCCTTCCACAGCTGGCCCCGCCACCCTGTGCCACTCGTGCCAGACGCACGTCTTCCCGTCCTGCAGCAGGCCGCCGTAGGAGGGCCCCTGTGCACACCCCCAGCCCAGAGTCTGCTTGTGCGCGTGTGCGGGGGCGGGAGGTGCTCTTCCTCGAGACTGCTGTTTTCCCGCCCAGGTCAGAGTGACCACTTAACCCTAACCCTAACCCTAACCCTAGGCAGCCTTGTTTCACCGAGTTAGGGGCGGGTGTCTGGGGCCCAGACGGGGTTAATCTGGGCTTCTCGGCTGGGAATGGGTGGGCCTTCGGTAACAGACGTTTAGGTGGCATCCTGTGGGCAACTGTGTTGTCTGTGCCAGGCAGGGAGCAGGGACTGTCGCCCTGAGCCTCACATCTGTTCCTGCTAAAGTTGGCCACCCACGGGCCCCTTTACAGATACAGCCCTTGAAGCTCAGAGACGCAGACGCTACTCACCAAGAGCCAAACCTGGAACCAGAGCCCTGGACTGGAGGCTTCTGGGTCCTGGTTGGTGCCCAGGGGGGCTTCTCAGCACAGATGGCCAAGGAGACAAGGTGGCCAGGGTTCAGCGCTTTGGACCCTCCCTTCCTTCTCTCTCTTCTTTCTCCAAGGGGAACGGGGACTGAACTCAAAGAGTGCTGAATTATACCTACAGCGCCCCCCTTACATTTTGAGGTAGTCTTGCTAAGTTTCCCAGGCCAGTGTCAAACGTGCGACCCTCCCGTTTCAGCTTCCCCCACGGCTGGCAGTACAGACCTGCACTGTGGCACCTGGCTGCTCAGTCCCTTTCGATGCGCCCAGACATCGAGTCACCCTTGGGCGGGTCAGGAGGAGCCCGGAGCACCGGGGTACGGCTGCTTCTCCCCATGGGGTTTCTCCAGCCCAGACCTGGCCATGCCGCCTCCAGTTCCCCTGGCAGCCTGCCCCAGACTTATTGGCACAAGTGTGGGGTTTTATTTAGCCGGTGTCAGCTATGCCGCTCGGGGCGCACAGGCCCGAGTGGGTGTCGCACACACTGGGTTTCAGAACTCCTCCTGTCAGGGGGCAGCTGCCACCGTTTCATAAACTGGCGCGAGTTCCGCCGGCGGGCCATCCGCCGCTCAGCGCCTGGCCAGGGAGACCGGCCCCCCCTCGCCTCCCCCCGGCCCTCCCCCATCGGGGCCCCACTTCCCAGAGGAAGCCGCTCCTCCCTCCGGAGCCTCGCAGCAGTCGCTGTCTCCAGGTGTGCCCGCCCCGCTGCCGTCACCGAGGCGAGTCCTGGGACACCGGCTGCCACCGGGTAGCACCTCCCAACGTCCACAGCCTGGCAAGAGCAGCCGAGCAGCTGCCGTGAGGCCAGGGTGGCGAGGTGCCCGTGTCTGCCTCTCACCGAGCAACGGGAAGAAGGCCCTGCTCGATGGGGCTCTGGGCCGCCCCGCCAGCGTGTGCTGTCACAGTCGCCCGCCCTCGCTGCGCGACGGGTCCCCACCAGGAGGCCCCTGGCAGCCCCGCGGTGCCTTAGTGAAGCCCCAGAGCCAGGCTGGGCCTGAAGCGCATCGCGCACCAGGCCGGAGCCTGGACCAGGAGGAGCCCAGCCCCGAGCCTGTGGCTCAGGTTGGAAGGCCAGGCAGTGCCTTCAGGGCCACCTACTCACCCTCTCCGAAACTCGGGGTGCCCCCTCTGTAGAGAGGCTGGGGTCACCTCTATGCTTTCCGGACTTGTCTGACCCACAGAAGCCAACGCTCTTAACAAGAGTCCAGCTTGGGAGACCACATGTACGCAGGAGCCGCTCTGCCGAGGCTCAAGTGTGAGCGGAGGGGGCAGAGCGGTCTGTGGGTCACCAGGGCTGGCATCAGCGGGGGCTCTGCACACAGCAGGCTGCTCCTCACCTCTGCTCTGCACCTCCCGATAGACGGGGAGGACCAGGAGAAGGATTCCTCGCTACCTCATTCCCAACATTCCCCAGACACGGCGGGCTGCTGCAGTCTAGAAGCCAGCATGTGACCCCCAACTACACAGGAGCAGGGAAGGAGACGCCCCCTCACAGGGGTGGGGACACCGGGTGGGGACAGTGCCTCCCGAAATCCCTGAGGGGAGGGGAACAGAGAAAGGGGGGAGGGGGAGGGCTGAGTCAGTGACCAGTGGCCAGCCCCTCCTCAGCCCGACAGGCACATGTACCTGAGCACATTGTCTGTCTGGGGAACAGAGCTCCTGGGGGTGGGATATAGACTCTTGGATCTTTGTCATTTATCAAATTCTTTGAATTTCTGGTTAAATGAGGAACATATATCACTTTTTACAGTTAGAACAGCCACGATATTTTCAGTGAAAAGAAGAGAAACATGCTTGTTAACTCCTGCAGCCTGTGGGGATACGCCGCCCAGGGTTCTGCGTGGCCACCTGGAGTTCGGAGCTGCCTCCTGGGTCCGTCCGCACACCTCTGCCGGTGCCTCAGGTGCCTTCAGATGACGCAGTAACACAGCACCCCACAAACGGGTGTACTCGACACCAAATGACGGAAAACGAAGGTTCATATATGTTCGGTACAGACACCGTGTTCCAGATGTTCCTGATCTGCAGCTGTCTGAATCCACAGACACGAGATGTGTGGATGTGGAGGACTGACACATGTGTCCCAAGCTCCGACAGAGTCGGACTTAGCAGTGCATGCCTGTGCATAGCAGTGCAATCCTGATGTAAAGGAGGCTGAGGCAAGACGATTTCCAAGAGTTCAAGGCCAGCCTGGGTTACAGAGTAAGACCGTCTCAACAACAACAACAACAACAAAAGCTTGACTAACAGATGTGCACAGCAGCCCGGACTCCACTGCCTGGAACCTGCCCTAGGGCATCGCGGCCAGGGATGAATACTGGCCTCAAGTTCTGTGAGTGAAATGCCCACAGCCCTGACCTGACGCGGCCTCCGGAGCGAGCCTGGGTCCTGTTGAGTCCTCCCCTGCAACCGGGGCCTGGGATTCCTGAGTGCGTGTCCCCCCCCCCCCAAAGACTCGTGGACCCACTCTTTCTGCTCCATGCCCAGTAGGAACCATGATCCCCAAAACTGATGATGTGTGCACACCCCAGGACCCAGGCGACCAGGCAGAGGCCCTGTGGAGTCGCGGCTCCGCGCTCGTCCTGCGTACTTCCGCAGGGCTGTGCCCCGTGTCCTCCCGTCTCCTCATCTGTCCTCTCTGCCACACCGGAGTCCACGCGCTGGCAGACGCAGGGAAGGCGCTCAGTGAATGTCTTAAACGCTCCCAGCACGGACTGGGACACCAAGCAAAGTCACCCGTCTCTGGGATCCCTGGCTGTGTGTGAGTCACGGACCACACAGCCCCAGTATCCAGAACCGCCCTTCCCAGCAGCAGGGGAAGCAGGAAGTGCCCAGAGGTGCCCTCAGCAGGGGGTTGGGCGGGGTACCCGGTGGGCTCTGGAGGTGCAGGACCCGTCCAGACAAGAGCCTGCCCCGGGCAGCGCTGGTCGGCCAGCCCCCGGGAAGGGCCCACAGCACCGGCTGGGGCTCAGCCCGCTCCGCTCTGCTCCGCAGACGCTGGCTTCTCCTTCCCAGCGCTCCCCTTCCGGCCCCCAAGGCGGCGGGCGGCCGGTAATAACAACACCCCGCCATGCCCAGGAAAACTGGGCCTGAGACCTCAGGTGCCGGCGACCTCCCCTCGGCCTCTCTCCCTCCGTGGATAGAACTCCTCCTCATGCCTCGGGGCCCACTACTGAAGCCAGGGGCCTGGTGTTTCCCGCCCTCCTCCTCACAGGCAGGTCCTGGGCCTCAGGCAACCCCTTGTCTTGCCACACAGATCAAGTTTCTGTGACAGAGCGTGCACATCTCCAGCTACAAAGGAGCTTAGCACCGAGCTGAGCACCTTCCCCGCGTTTTCTCATTTAATTCCTGCGAAGACGCTAATGGGATAGACAGTTATGATTCCCATTTCTTTTTCTTTTTTTTTTTTTTTTGAGACAGGGTCTCGCTTTGTAGTTCAGGCTGGCTCTCAGCTCACTATGTAGCCCAGGCAAGCCTCGAACTCAGCAATCCTCCTGTCTCTGCCTCCCGAGTGCTGGGATGACAGGTGTGAGCTACCACGCCTGGCCAATGATTCCCATTTCAGAGGTGGGAAAACCGTGGCCCGAGAGGGGAAGCACCCGAGGACACTCTCCTGGAAGTGGGAGGGCGGCCCCTCAGGCAGCAGCGCCCAGCCCAGGGCCACCTTCTTCCCAGATCCTCCCCTGGCTCCCTCTCACCCCAAGGGACCGGACCTGGACCCGGGGTGCAGCCTTGTGAGTGAGGCGGCCAGGAGGCTGTGCGGCCAGGAAGCCTCAGGGAGCTGGGTCAGCAGGCAGAGGTCCGAAGCTCTGGCCGCTGCTGGGTCCCCGGGACCTGCCTTTCTCAAGTCCCTTCCCTGCTGCAGCCAGCGGGGAACAGACATGGCCACACCGGGCCCGGGGGAAGAGGTAGCCGTCAGCCTGGAGCCTCGGGACCCTCGGGGCACAGAGAGGGCACAGCCCCAGGGCAGGCCTCCCCTCCGCTGTGCCACCCTCCCCTCGGACCTGTGCTGACCGGCAAGGCTGATGAGGCGCCATGCTGTCCCGAGCGAAGCCCACAGTGTAGGCAAACTAGGAAGCACGGGAGGCCGCCTGCCAGCCCTGCCACGGTGAGACCGGGCGCCCGTCCTGCCCGGGCCTCAGTGTCTGATCTGTGCAGAGGGTTGGTGACAGCAGCGGTGCGTGCCGCCCGACAGAGCGCGGCCACGCCTCGGGCCGGATGGGGCGGCCGGACCGCAGCAGCAGCGGGAACTCTCCCCCGGGCTTCACGCCTCCTGGGCACCGCTTATCTCGGTCCCTGCCACAGGCCACAGTCTCCGCAGAAGTGGGCACGCCCAGTCAGACCAGAGTCCGGGGGCTGGAGACGCAGCACAGGACCCAGACAGGTGCTAAAACAGGGCACCGTGGCACACGCACCGGACCGGTGTGATGCGCGGGCTGGGGGCACGGCCTGGGCTCCTGTCCAGCGCCAGGAGCCATCTGTCTGCGGCCCGCCCACTCCCCGCTTCCCGGGGCCTTGGGCTTTCGCATTCCAGCCACCTGGCAATGCCCCTGTGGGCTGCTATAAAAATTCCTAGACAGGTAGTCAGGCAGCAGGCTGGGGATGAGCCCACTGTCCTCGCTGGCCCTGCCAGGCGGCAGCCCCTCCTCCCTGCCCTTTCTCCCGGTGCACACAGGCCGGAGACAGCCCCAGGATCGCGGCCGCCCGAGAAAGGCCTGGCAAACCCGTGCCAGGCTTCCCCACCGCGGGGGGAGCTCCAGCACCTCGGGCGAGGGCTCTCGGTGCAGGCAAGGGTGGCGGCGGAACAGCAGTGCAGGCAGACAGGGGGCAACACGGGGCTGGGCCCCGGGCCCCCTGCTCGCCCGCTTCCAGCCACACCCCCCCCCCAGAGCTGGACAGGAGCCCAGGAAGCTGGACGAGAAGCCACAGCTGCTGTCGGTGACCCCCCCCCCCCCCGTTTTAGACTCTAGGATGAATCTGCTAAGCAGCTCCCTTTCCTTCATATTACAGAAAAGAACAGGGGACTTGGGTCACCCTGGGTCAGGAGGCCAGCGCAGCCCATCCTGGATGGCTCTGGACGTGCTGCCCACAGCCGGCTCTTCCATGGCCCTCGGGGTGTCTGAGTGCCTGCGGGGCGGTGACAGGGCCCTGCCCAGCACTGGGCCCCGCGCAGGCTGCCCCAGAGGGAGTCAGCCTCCGAGGAGGGTGGCCCCCCAGCCCTGGGCAAAGCATCTGAGCTCTCCTCTCCTCTGCAGGCGAGGGGCACCCGGCCCCACTTCCTGGGGCACCCCTGAATCCTCCTTCCCCTCCTTCCCACAGGACTTGACCCTGTGACCCTGATCTCATCAGAATGTGACCCTGATCTCATCAGAATGGAGTTGACCCTGCCCTTCCAATGGCTGGGTGACCTCAGAGGACCGAAGAGCAGAGCGCCTCTTTCTGAGAAGGCCTGTCAGTCAGTTCGGAAAGACGGGAGAGGGTGCTGGGACCCCGCCCTCAAACATCACTCTGAGCCTGTCTGATTTTTGCCAACTCCAAATATCCCATTAAAGGAACTTAAATGTCTCAATATTTTATTTCCAACTGAAATACTCACTCTACTATGTACCTAGCCTTGCCTTAAACAATATTCACAAAATTCACAATACACTTGCTACACCTTTTCCCAACATGTATTTAACATACATCAACATAAGAATCACATTTTAGGGCCGGAGATTTAGCTCAGTGGTTCCAGCGCCTGCCTCACAAGCGCAAGGTCCTGAGTTCGATCCCAGTAACCACATAAAATGCTGGGCGTGGTGACTCACGCCCACCAGCTATCAATACCACATACCACAGTGCTGGGCGTGGTGGCTCACGCCTGTCATCCCAGCACTCGGGAGGCAGAGGCAGGAGGATTGCTGAGTTTGAGGCTTGCCTGGGCTACATAGTGAGCTCAGGGCCAGCCTGAACTACAAAGCGAGACCCTGTCTCAAAAAACAAACAAACAAAAAATCACATTTTAACTGTCCACCCAGGTGCCATGTCACATTTTCTCAGAGCCTGCTCTGGGTCTGCAGACTCTTGGAACTCACATGGAAGAGAATTAGCCGGGTTCCAGATCCAGTTCAGCCAGATGCCAGATACATGCCCTTCTGTCTTCTGAGCCTCAGTCTCATCACCTGTAGAATGGGTTTGTGGCTCCTCTAACATCATCCCTGGCACTCAGTAAATCAAAGCAATGACCTGTGTGTTATCCCCGTACAGCTCATGGAGGTCAGGGCAGGACTAACCAGCGTGCCCACTGCAGACGAAGAGCGGGAGCTGGGAGCCAGAAAGCCAAAGCCACAATTCTGAACCGCACCCCAATTCTAGGGCCACTGTGCTGCTGTTTTTTTCTTCCTTAGAGAATGTTTGAGTGGAGAAGACAGGGCCCACAGCCTATCAGTCCCCCTTAGATCCCTGGGGTCACGCAAGCGCCCACCCGGACAGCCACGCCCCCACTCCCGGAAGGTGTGACCCACGAGGGGTCTGTCTGCTGTCCGCCAGAACAGCTGCCCCGGAGCTCAGGGCCCCGTCTGGGGCACGCATGCCCTCATTCCCACGCCGGAATGCGGGCAGGTGTGGTGGAAAGCACAGCGCTGGGCTGGACCTATGGTCACTGGAGGCAGCCCTGTGGAGGCCCGGCTGGGCTGGGACGGACAGCCAGGCCTCAGTGCCTGTCCGGGAAATCAGCCTCGGGCTACAAACCGCTTCCCCAAGGAGGCCCTGGGCCCTCACCGTGCGAGGCAGTCACGCCTGGGCCCACGGCTCCCCTGGACCTTCCGATGATGCCCGGATGGGCCTTGAAGTCAGGGGCCCAGTGAAAGACGCCCGACAGAAACTGAGCCCGATTCTGCGCTGGCGAGGCCTATGCCAGGAAAACGCCCTTGTCGGGGGCTGACTGTGGGCAGGTGCCGAGCTGGGGCGGCGGGGTGGGGGGCAGGACTTTCGGGAAGGGTGCCGGCAGCGGGTGTGCGCCCGGACTCCTCACGCCGCACGCCTGGGGCGGGTGCACTTCTCTGTCCGGACACTGCGCCCTGGGAAAGAGCGCGGAGCTCCGGCTCCCAAGGCTGCTGAGGACGGAGGCCCGCATGGGGTTCTCCTCGCTCTTGCAAGGTCGCTGGGGTTCAGCCATGCCCACTCTGCACAAAAGAAAACCGAGAAGAGAGGAGAGGGTGGCATGGAGGGGACAGAGGGGAGCCTGGGCTCGTCTGGGCCTCCAGGGCCAAGAAAGCCTCATGCCCGAGCAGTACTCAGCCCGCGCCACAGGCCCGAGGTCCCTGCCGTGCTGTGACCGCCCTTCCGCCTCAGGCCCAGCGCCGGCTGTCACAGTGACCCATTCCCCCTTCAGCTGCAAACTGATCCCGGACAATTCTTGCTCCTTCCTGCTCCCGCCGCCCGGGGACAGTTCCGAGACTGGAGAATGGGGGGGGCTCCCCCGGCCAGCGGAGTGGACGCAAGCCCAGCTGGAAAAGTCCAAGAGGGCGGAGGAGCAGAGAGGCCCAGGCTAGCCACACCCTCCGACGCGGCGACAGGTGGTTCTGAGGTCAGGGGAGCACGGGGCCAGCCCTGTCTGGACGAGCAGGGCACGGGCTTCGGGTGCCTCGGCCCGGGTTCAGACGCTGCTCGGCTCCTCCGTGCTCAGTGGCCTCTGCCGAAAGGCTCGCTGGGGGTGAGGGAGGCGGGTGGGCCAAGGACTCAGCAAGTGTGCGCTGCTCTCCGGCCAAACAGCGAGGGCCCGAAAAGTCTCGGAGGAAAACCAGCTGGACAGAGCTGCGAGTGGGGCGCGGGCTCATTCTTCAAATCCCAACTCCCGCCCAGATCTCCCCTTTCTCGTTCTTGCTCAAAACCACCCCACTCACCTCTGACTCCTCTGGGGAGAGCCTGGAGGTGCTTTTTCTTGGAACTGCGTTTGTACACTCCGAGCAGGTCTCTCATACACGCTGGGGGGACCCAGGCCTGAGAGCCAAGAGTAGGGGGCCAGGTCACTGCAGTGGGGAGCACCTGTAAAGCAGCCCAGGGTCCTCCCAGGTGGCCAGGAGGGGGAGGGGAAGTGGTTCCACCGGCGGTACAGAGGCAGTTCCTCCCCTAGCAAGGCTTCCACAGCCCTGGTTCTCCCCGCCTCCGCACAACTTCCAGTTTTCTCAGTAAGAATCATCTACGTTCTGGTGGGCTACGGTGTTCATCGCTCCAGCCCACTCCAGCACACCCAGAGCATCATCTGGGCAAGGCTGGATGCTGCCATCGATTAGCAATGCCTGCAGTGAGTGGAGGGCTGGATCGAATGCCATGTTCTCAACACTGGTATCTGTACTGTGGAAATCACAAAGCAGCCTAATAGATCCTGGCTGTGTCCCCCCCTAACCAATAGGCTACCAGCAGAGTTCCCCTCCACGGATCTTTTCACGTGGCCATCCGGCCAGCACTGCACGGAATACCAGGCTGTGCAACCAGCCCTGGCCTGGGAGCTGGAGATTCAGGACTACTCAAGCCAGACCCTCACCGAGTGGGCAGAGCCAGGCACGGAGCACACGCAGATTGGATCGACCAGCACAGGCGCCACAGGAAGAGAGACCCCCAGCTAAACATGAGCCCCCTGCAGGTATGCACTTGCAGGCAGGGCCTGGATTTATATGAAGATTTGGAAGCTGGACTCAATTACACCTCTGGGCCAGGTGGCAAGCAACCCTCATTACCCTCTAGATGGAAGGACAGTGACAATTTTATTTGGGGCCCAGAGCAACTCATAAAATTAGGCAAAACCTAATGTAAGATCATACTAATGAAAAGACCTAACTACTGCCAGCATCTAATAATTGCTAGAGAGGCGAGCGGGAGGGCAGCCTCTTATGCTCCCAGGTATCTGCGTGGTTCCTTGGTGGGGCTGGTCAACAGGCACGTTAAGAAGGCCACACTCTCTGCTTGTGGCTTGTGTGAAACTCCCTCCAGGTCCGGCAGGGAGTCCTCATGGCCCCCAGCTTGGAGAGCAAGCGCCATACACCTGGGGAGAGATACGCCCGAGACGTGGCATCGTCAGGCTCACGGGCGGCCCGTGGAGTGGGCTGGTGGCGTTCAATCGTTTTTCTTCACCAGCGTAACCAACACCCTCTCCTGTCTTCTCAGCACTCCCACCTTTCTCCTATACCATAAATAGATAAGAACAAAACAAAACAGTTTCCTCCTCTGGCCGTGACCCCATCGGCTGTGAGCTCAGCCCGCACGAACGACTCCTGGCTCACCGCGACGGCATTCTGAAATGACTGAATGATAGCGAGACGGCACCGACATCAGTAAATGAATCATGCCTTCCGCAAGACCAAACCTCTGGCTTTTACAGACACCAATTACAAAGCAGAAAGAAAAGAACAAAGAAATTACTCAGGGTGTTTGCGCAAAGTTGATTCATAGGTTTACAGAATTATTACCGACCAAATTGTTTTTAGGAAGGCAATTAGAACTGGGACCAGCCGGAGCACATCTGCCTGGGAGAGGGGACTTCGCACCCGGGGCAGGGCAGGTCGGGGTCTCACCGGGTCCCGCAGGTGGGGTTCATGGGCCCTGCACCCTCCTACTTGGCCATCTTCCTCTGGGAGATTGTTTCAGGAGGTCCTTACCGACGTCCTTTATATGTGGAGCCGGCTGAGTGATGTGAAGGAAGTACCTGAATCCAGTTTTAGTGAATGTCTCAGGGAACTTTTTAAATTTCGTAAAGGTAGCAGCCACGGGAGAGCAGTGACCACTCCTCTCCCACGGGGACGAGGAAGCGTGTGGCCACCAACAGCCGCTCCTCCGCCATCTCTCAGACCCGCCGCTGCGGCAGGGATTTCACATCAAAGCCCTTTCAGCGTCTGTGAAACCGGGGCCGACGCAGAAAGCGCGCGTGCTGTGGGCACTCGCCAGTCCTGACCCGCTTACAGAAGAGCAGCTTCTGGGCTGAGTCACCAAGCGGAGCCCGGACTGAACTGGCTGCCCAGGCCCCTGGGGCCGAGGGGACGCCCGAGAGCCTCCCTCAGGGCAGGGCTGTCGCACCAAGTGGCCAGAGCCAGATACGCAAGGGGACAGCACCGCGCGTATACCAGGCTTACACTCCGGGCACAGTCCTTCCTCCCATGGGCACAGGCGCCCCCACTGTGCTTCCTGAGCACCTACTGCGGACACTGGGCCGAGGACGCCCCCCGTCCGCGCGGTGCAGGGATGACGCGCCTCCCTTTACCAGGGCAGCACCTGAGATGGACGATCGCAAAGGTCTCACAGCTAGACAGAGGCGGAGCTGCTCCTAAACCCGGAGCCCTGCACCGGGCCGCACCACCTCCCGGCCCGCAGGGCTCCAGCTTCAGGGACCCTGGGTCCTAAGGGCGGCCAGGGTTGCAAAGCAGCCGCCTCAGTCAGCCCGGGTGAGCTCGGGAACCAGGTGACCAAGTTTGTGGAAACCCTGGGGGGGGGGGGGCAATTGGCTTTGCCAAATTTTCTGGAAAACTGACTCAGCTCCTGGCGGTCCTGCCAAGCTCAGCCCCTGGGAAAGCGATTTCACCTGCTGGGCGACTTGGGGCACGGCTGGGGCTCCCTCTGCACCTGGCAGGAGGCAGAGTCCCACTGAGGGACGGGGTCGTGTCCTGCCCCGGTGGGTGACAGTCCCACGCTTTGAAATTCTCTGGGTATCCGTAGTAAAATGTGATATATCTATATATACTATAATTATCATCTTAAAGACCACAGTGCACACTTTTTACCCCTAACACCCAAGAAACCCACGCTAGACTGTCACCTGCCCCCACACTCTCAAAGCCAAGGCCTTTCCGAGACCTTAGGCAGAAACTCAGCTGTCACTGGTCAACGAGACTCCATGACAACCTATCGGTGGCAGTGGCGGCGACCGCTGCCCCTGACCCAGGAACGCCGTGCCCCACTGTACAGACCACCGCTCCACACCCCAGAGGCCGGGGCTCAGCTGAGGAACGCTCCAAACCCACTCACTCAACAACTTCGTGGCTACGTCCTCAGCTACTCCGTGCCGCGCTCACGAGCCCGGCTCGGCCCCAGCGTCCCACACGCCCGGGACGGGGGAGAGGAGATCGGACAATCCCCGAGCACCCCCACGGCCCCGCGGGTTTGGGCCGGGTCTGGCCTGCCCCGCGGGAGCTGTGCTGTCACCAAGAAGTCAGAACCGGCAGGACAAACGCAGACCTCCTGCGGCACTCGGGGCCAGAGGTCGCCACCTCGTTACCAAATCACCGAAGCTTTTCGGCCGGCAGATCCATTTCCAGAACCCACTGATGTAACAAGGGTTTTTAGTTAAAGTCCACCCAAAGAGCAAGGAGGCCAGCTCTCTGCCGGCGCCCCGGGCTCGGCCAGCCCGCTACTCCCTTCCCCTGCCCCACCCCAGGGAAAAACAAACACGTTAGAAATCCGCGCGGTCCCCACCTGCTCCCTCAGAGTCAGTCACGACAGCCCCGAATGCGAACTCTTTTCAACGTGTGGTGTCTCAGCCGACATCACCTCCAAGCAAAGGCAAGCTCCGCCCGCGCGGTGACCGGGAAGGGAGGGGCAGGAACGCCCTGCGGCGCCGCACGGTGCACGGAGCTGGGCAGGAAGTGCCCTCTGCACGGCGCGCGGCAGGTGAGCGGGTGCAGGCTGGTCACGTTCATGCTCTTCACGGGACGCCAGCGAGGGCTGTGAGCCCGGGCACCGGCCGGCAGCTGGGCCAGAGTGGGAAGGCTCGGGCATCGTTCCGATCTCGGTGCTTGCCCGCGGTGCGGCTACCAGCCCAGAGCAGGGGGCGGGGAGCAAAGGCCCAGCTTGCTGCCCCAGAGCACGGACTCTCAGTGTTAAAACTCACACTTCTGTGGCTCACGCCCTCATCCCAGCACCGGGGAGGCAGAGGCAGGAGGACCGCTGAGTTCCAGGCTTGCCTGGGCTACACAGTGAGCTCAGGGCCGGCCTGACTACAAAGCGAGACCCCGTCTCAACGGACCAAAAGATAACACTTTGTGCTGGAGGAGCTTGTCAGAGCTCAGCAGCCCTCCTGACATCTGCGTAAGGTGTAAAGTGAGGAGGGGCAAGCGGAGCACGGGGGGGGGGGTTCCACGCTTCCCTCCCAGCGAGCCGCCGAAGCCTGCATCTTGACCATGTCCGGCTCTCCGTGACGCCCGCGACTTGCCTGGTGAAATGGACACGAGGTGCCCCCGGGCTGAGGTAAATAATCAAACGGGTCTCCTGCTGCTCACTCAGCAGCGGGCAAAGACACGGGACCTGTGTGAGTCCCCGAACATTCCACTGCCAGATGGCAGGGGCAGTGGGCAATCACGGTGCTCCGGGGTTCCGACAGAGGGACACGCAGGCTGTCCCTGGCAGGGTCCCCTCCCGACATGGGTCACACGTCCTGCCTGCGGCTTTGCAGCAGGGCTGCTCTCGGCGGACAGCTGTGGCCCTGTGCTTCCCACCCCAGGACAGCCCCGCGGGCCGTAGGACAGTGCTGCTGAGGGTCCCCGGCGTCCCACGGGAGCCTCCACAAGTCCCTGCAGGGTCGCAGCCACGCACACCTCCACCCTGACATCTGCGGGCACCGTGCCTGCCTGTACCCAGGCGCTGGAGGCTGGACCTTGGGCTCCTGCACGGCCTGATGGGGCGCACGCATGTTCGATGCACGTCCGCCAGTGGCTTGCCAAGGAGAACGCAGCCAGCGGCCTGCTGAGGGAGGTGGCTGATTTGTTAGTGATCCTCCCTAATGAACGGTCCAGCAAGAGACTGCATACGCAGGACAAAAAATTACCACTGCGACATGAGTCTTGCAGTGAAAACCGGAGCTCGGGGGTCGGGCTGTCCTGCGTGGAGAAGGAAGCACGCAAATGTGGACTGTGTGACCCGGAGCGAGTGTCTTACCCTCTCTGATCCCACCTTTGTGCCAGCAAATCGGTGACAGCAATCGCTCTCTCCCAGAGTTGTTTTGAAGATCGAGAAAAAGGCATCACTAGTACCTAGGACATAATAATCTCACCACATCCAACTAGAGAAGGGAGTGGAAGCCAAAAAAGCATCAGTAACCCTGGGAACGGAAGAGAGGCGTTCTATGACTTTCAGAAAGCAGAGACCCCAAACTTCCACGCTCGCCTGCAGTCCCGGAGCGCCCCCGCCCGCAAGCCGCTCTGCCGTCTCTCCCCGCTTGGTGACAGGCGCTTCTCATGGCCGACGAGACCCCCACGAGACCTCGGAGGTGTCAGGGTTTGGCTTTGCAGTGTCAGCTGACGGGAAAACGAGGCTGGCCGTCAAGCTGGGTGTTGCCGTGATTTCAGGAGGGGCACAGCCGCTCAGGGAGGGGCAGGGCAGGGCAGGGCAGGAGCGCGGTGGGTAGTGAGCTGGGGGCGGCCCCTCACCAGCCCGGCGGCACCGGACCCGCTGGGGCAGCGGCTCGTCCAAGTGTGTGGCCTGGGCAGGTCCTGGGGAGCGGAGGCCTCAGACCCGGGAGCCGCCGCAGGGTCTAGCCTGCCTCTGCGGCGAGGACTCCGACGCTCGCTCAGCGACAGTCCGGGGTCAGGTCCCAGGCAGGCTGCCGGAGGCCAGCGTCCCCCCAGCCCCGGGATGGAGATGGAGACGCCCTTCCCTCTCCCCTTCCCTTTGTTTTGCCCACGTGTCTCATCAGGCAGTAGGCACGGGTGGCCCCTGGGGGGCTGAGTGGCAGGGCTGCCAAACCTGACTGGCTCCCACACCCTCTGTGCCCTCTCCCCAGGAGCACGGCGGGGCCAGCCGCCTGCCGCGCCACGGCCTGAGCTCTGCACGCCCGGGCACCCTCCACCCGCCGCAGAGCTGCCAAGGCTCAGCAAAGGTGACGGTGCCAGCTGGTGAGGGCTCCTCTGTCCCTCTGACCCCTGTCACACTGCGATACCTCCGTAGGTAAGTTTCTCGGGGCTTCTTAATTCTTCCCGAGACGCGGTCAGGAGTCTGACGTCCATATCTAGCCGCACAGGCTGCGTGGCATCAGCAGGCCGGGTGCGGGGTGCGGGGCGGGGGGGGGGCGCCGCGCGGTCACTGTGCCGAGCTCGTTTTCAAAGCTGGGGATGGAACCTCTGGTCCCACATGTGCCAGCAAATGCTGTGCCACAGCCTACACCCCAGCCCACAGGGGCCCTTCGGACGGAACGCACGCCCCAGGTCCCCGGGGACACCCAGGAGAGAGGTGCGCTCACCCTGAACCCTGCTTTCAGACCCCGGGAAGCCCCGGGGCAGTGTGGTGCCACCTCTGCTCCTCCCCCGGAAGTACGAAGCACAGGCGCCCCGGCCCGCCTGCCTCCCCACCCCTCCCCACACGTGCCCTGCCACGCCTGCGTTACACAACTACACAACGCTTTCACGAAGCCAAACGCAGCCCCCAGCTTTGATGTCCTCCAGGCAAGTCCAGGAGAAAAGCGCCTGAGGTGCCACCCCCCCCCCCCGCAAATTCACAGAGCCGCTCCCTTCGGGTCACAGGCCAGCTATCAGCTTCCGGTGGTCGCACCTGAGGAGATGAAGGCCTCGCTGGCCTCACTGAGCTCCGGTTTGGGTCCCACCATCAGACTCTTTCTTACTTTTAAACCACTGGCTAAACCAAAAATGTCTCTGCACCTGGACCCCGGTGTCTGGGGCTGTCTGCTGTGGGTTTATCCTGCAGGGTGAAGGGGGCACCCCAGAGACACCCCGAAGAAGGCCCCGGCCCTCCACCCTCCCTCTCCTGGGCAACCGGACAGGCTCTCCTACAGGCTCTCCTCCTTCCCCGAAGGGGATGTGCATAGGTTTGCAGAGGCTGGAAGGGCCATGTGCACTTTCTCCCCTTTCTCCCTTTCGTGCGTACCTATGCGTCCTGATCGTTTCTAACCCGACGGGAAGCCCACGGGGAAGGGGCGGTAGCTGCCCGTGCACAGGTGTGCAAGCAAGCCTGCGTGTCTGAGCGTGCGCACGCACATCCTGACAAATGTTAACTGGCCCTGACCCCGGGTCACCCTGCGGGCAGAGCTGGCTTATCCCAGATCTCCTGAGAAGCTGCAGCCAAACGTCTGACCTAAGATCGCAGTCACAACAGGCGGCTCCCTCACTGCACCGTGACCTAAAACCCAGACAGCAGGAAAGCCACGGGTCACAAGTCCCAGGCCGGAGGCCCGCGGGGACACAGCCGCGGCTCACATCCACGTCGGATGCCAGACCCCCACACACCGGCTCTCCTGGCACCACTGTCCTCCAAAACAAATCAAAGACAAAGACAGAAAGTTTCTCCTTCAGAAGGGGCTCCGTGCCCACCCCGGTGGCACACAACAGGTGCTCAACAAAGGCTGAGGGACGTGCCCGGTGCCGACCTGGAGACCCAGTGGCTGTGGGTCTTTAGAAGAAGCATTGATCTGGGAAGGGAATGGAGGGCCCATCCTCTCTAGTGACTCAGACGGCACCCCATCCTCCATTCTTCCGGAAGAGCCAACAGCTGGTTCAACAGGGGTCTCTGCCAGGGCATCGGATCACGTTTGGAAATGTTTCTGGTCATTACAACTGGGAGTGAGGGACTGGCATCCAGTGGGCAGAGGTCGGGGATGCCACCTGCTCAGAGCGCTCTTCCTCTTCATCCAAAGAGGAATCTCCTGGCCCAAAATGTCTGAACGCCAAGCCCTGAGACCCTCGATTTGGGCACTGTCCAATGAGAATGGTATGTGCCTGACACGCCAATGAAAAACTGGTGTGCGATGAGTTCCAGAGGGTTTGGAATGTACTTTGGAAGAGTGGAGAGGAGGACCCGGCAGCTCCTTCGGCCTCAACAGAAGAAAACACCACTGTACACACCACGAGAGGTGGGTCCCGGGGAAGCGCAGGGTGTGAGCCAGGCTGTGCGGCCTACAGGCCGGTCTGTCCCGGCCACACCCCCACCCCGAGATCCAGTCCAAACCGGAGAAGGTACAGGGGCATTTCTGAAAGACGCAGCAGGACTGAAAAGCAATCAAAAAAAAGTGTCAAGAATCGGAGAACCTTCTCCTCACAAGAAAGCTCAGAGAACTAACTCCTCGGTGCGGGCTCCCTTGTGGCTGAACAGTGTTTCATCTCAACACGGCAGCGCCGCATCGCGGGGTTCTGGGAACAAGGACTCTACCACGCAGCAACCAGCCAGGGTGGGGCCCTGGCTTGTCTTGTTAAAGACGTCCTCCCAGCCCCCAATTCCCAATTCAGGAGGTAGCGAGTGTGTCCCCAGAGAAGCAATCCAGGGACCAGAGCGGGCTGGGAACCCGGGGGGGGGGGTGTCCTATCACCAATTTCACCCAGTTCTAAACCCAGGGTGTAAATTCTAGGCTCCACACAGCTCCTCCCAGGCGTGGAAAGACCACACCAGGGAGCCTCCCTTCTTCAAGGTCTGCACAGTGGCAAGCAGCTCCCAACAGGTGAACAGAGTCCTGGTCCCGCACACCCTCCCTCCTGCTCCCCTTATCTTTCCCTATAAAGGAATTCCGGGAACAGGCAGGCCTTAAGGCTGCCACACCCAGGGTTTTTAGGAGACTCTGATTAACACTTGCAACAAACTGTTACATTACAGCCGCTTTGGAACCAGTGAGTCTCTCTCTGCCCCAGGCCTTCTCTAGGGCTGCGAAGACCTTGGGGCTAACTAGGCAACCAGGAACAGGCCACGCTCACCCGAAGCTTCCCTCAAATGCTGCTGGTCCTGAAGTGGAGGGGGGAACAGGAAATAACAAGGCGCCTTGGTGCCAGCCAAAACATCCTTAGGGCTGATTCTACAGATATGGGGCTAGGGATCGAACTCATGACCTTGTACTGGGGAGTCAGGCGCCGACCACTGAACTAAATCTCCCGGAATACAAAAAGACCAGAACGTCGTCTGATTGCGTGTGTCTAGACCTTGGACTCCTAAGGGGACCCGGGGTGGCAGCTCTACAGGGTGAGGGCGAAGAGTGGGACTGAGGGTGTTTACGCAGCGGCCTCGAGTCTCTAGCCAAACATGTGCGGACATATTTTAATAATATCCTTGTACATTTCATGAGCCTCGCAAGTTCACAAAGGGCCTCTGGGAAGCAGTTGTGTTTAATGGGAGCCAATTCCGCAAACCCTGGCTCTGGGCAGGTTCTCCTGGCACTGCCCGGCCTGGCTCAGGGCAGCCAGGGCGGTAGCACTCGCCACCAGAGCCTGGCCACCCTGCCACAGCTGGGCTGTCATGGGTTATTTTTACCTCTTGTGTCTCACTGTATGAGTTTAGGGGCCCAAACTGTGGAAGGCAGCCGCCTGTGGAAACTGGCTTGTGAGTCACCTAGTGACCGCCCTGGTTCTGCAGCAGCTGCCCCTGGGCTCCTGGTGCCGGCCGGGGCGGGAAAGGCTGCATGACCCTGCACCTGGGGTGCTGCTGGGCAGAGCAGAAACTAAAGCTCAAAGGTCCCAGAAGAGTGGGCTGGAGAACAGAATGAGTATTAGAACTCAGCAAGGGGTGGTTCAACTCCCCTCCAGCCCAACAGACACCCGGGTGGACCAGGTCAACAGGGGCTCACGGGACGCAGCTTCTGGATACACAGGGAGCGGACCTCAGTCTAAGGGCCAAACACCCCACTCGCTGGCCCTGGTCCACTGGCGCCTTCAAAACAAGGCAGACCCAGGCCCGAATGGCCCCAAACTTTGACTCATTTGTAACCAGCGTCCCAGCCAGGCTGAGCCAAGCTGTCCAGACAGAGGCTATTTATAGGTGCGTCGGGAACACAGACACTCACAATGACACACGCGTGCGCCCGCGCGCGCACACACACACACACACATATTCTCTCTCTCTCTCTCTCTCTCTCTCTCTCTCTCTCTCTCTCTCTCTCTCTCTCTCTCTCTCTCTCGGGATCCACGTTGGGCCAGGAGCGCGGCGCTGAAACCTGGACACAGACACCGGGGCACAAATGGCCGAGGTCCAAAGGGACTCGGACGAGTCACCCCAGAGGCGCGTGCGAGAGGCCCCCGGCCCTCGACACAGACCAGGGACACCGGAGGTGCAGTCCCGGGACAGATGCCACTCAGACCCACAGACACCCAGTGCACAAGCAAGACACAGACAGACACATACACGGACTTCAGAGGCGCGCCGAGGCCCCGGCAGACAGGCAGACGCGCACACTCCACGGACGGTCTGAAATCCACTCCCTGAGACACAGCGCCACACACTCCAGACATCCAGCGGAGCCCCAGACACCTCGCAGACCAGACAGTGTCTCACATGCCCGCCCGTCCCCGCCCGAAGTTGATAAAGAGGCGGCCTAATTGCTCCACCGCGACTGCCCCTGAGGGAAATAAAATGGAAACTTCACGGCTCCGGCCGCCCCAGCCCTCCAGCGCCGCGCGCCGCCCCTGGGCCCCGGGTCCGAGCGCGGACGGGCGGGGCGCGGGCAGCGGGGGCCGTGCCAGGCTTGCAGCGCCGCGGGACAAAGCCGGGCCGGCCGCCAGCTGCCGCGAGCCGGGAGGGCGCGCCCGGGGCGCGGCGGGCGCAGCCGGGGCGCGGGGCGCACGGCCCGAGGGGGTGCGCACGGGCCGGGCCGGTCCGCAGCTGTGCCCTGACGCGGCGTCCGAGCCCGATGGGGCCTCCGGGGAGGGGGCGCGGGGTCACTCACTGATCTCCATGCTCTGGAACAAAGAGCGTTTGCAGTTGCACGTGCAGGAGACATTGGGCTGCCCGGCGGCGGCGGCGGCGGCGGCGGTGCTGTTGACCCCCATCAAGCGGTGCATGGACGGCGCGGCGGCGCGGCGCGGGGCGCGGGGGACGCGGGGGCGGCCGGGGGGGGATCCGGCCGGCGCCCAGAGCTCGGGCCCCGCATGCAGGAAGCGCGCGGCGGGGGAGGCGCGCCCCGGCTCGCCCGGCTCGGGGCGCCGCCAAGTTCCCGGGGCGCCGCGGGTCTCAGCGCGCGGGGCCGCGCTCCTCCGCGTCCCCCGGCCGCCGATCCGCAGTCCTGGGGGCGTCGGCGGTGCCCACGGGTGGCGTCCGGAAAATGGGCCGGCAGCCGGGGCGCGCTCCGCCGCCGGAGCTGAGCCTCCGCCGCTGGCTTTCCCCAGCCGAGCGCCTCCGCCGCCGCCGCCGCCTCCTCCTCATTCAAGTCCAAGGAGATCGGGTTTCGCCCCGAGACCGCGGTCGGAGGCAGGCAGACGGTCTGACGTCAGCGCTAGACGGGGCTGCCGGTTCCCACCGCGCGGGGGCCGGGGAGGGGGCGCGCGCCGCGCCAATCCCAGCCGAGGTTCCCCCGCACCCCCTCCGCGGCCCGAGAGGCGGAGCGACGGAAAACGGGGCGGGCTCTTAAAGGGCCAGAGCTCGGCGGCCCGCGGAGACCCAGGACTTGCACGGCGGCGGAGGGGCGCTGTGCGCCTCTCCAGTCCGCTCGGTTCGGACGCCCAGCGGGCCGGGGAGCGAGGCTGGCGGCAAGGGTCCGGCGCGTCTCCCCTCGCCCCGCCCCGGATTCTTGACCCAAGTTTTTTTGGGGGGCGGGGCCTGTCTCCCGCCGAGCGCGGGGTCCCCGGGGTTTCGGTCGGGGAGATCATAGCTGTGGGGGAGCCCCTCACCCGTAGCCTGCTTTCGCCGGAGACTCCCCGCCTGCCCCGCTGCGGCCGCCGCGCACTTTAACCGGAGAGGGGCGGTAGATCTGGAAGACGAAGTCGCAGAACCTCGTCTGGGACGGCTCGGAAGGACGCCCGGGCCCTGGCGGTGTAAATTCGCGCGGCAGACTGGGGCTCGGTAGCTGCCCCGACCCGGGAGACGGAGGCCGAGCGCACCGGCACCGTCTGGTGCTCTGGGGCCACGGGCTGGGGGGGCGTAGCTCCGGAGTTCGGTTGGGGGTGTGCGGGCGAGTACTTTTAGCTCATTACGTTTTAATTACAAGAGCGCTACAAGCACATTCTCCAAGTGTGAAAAGATATTAAAATATTACATAAGAGGCCTCCCCCCTAGTAAGACTCTTGAGCGCCCAAAATACTTGGCGTGGTGCTTCTTAGACCTTTCCCTACATTTCCACTTACTGAACAGGCGCCGTGGAGCCCTACTGTGTGCCAGAACCCTGCCAAGTATGATCTCAGCCAGACACCGGGTTGTGGAGGCCAAATAGGAGCAGAAAGCTGGCCGGTG
>PVIC010000416.1:49572-125493 GCA_004025085.1 Thryonomys swinderianus
CAAGGGAGACTCCGTCTCAAAGCCACGGCCGCCCGGAGCCAGCCCCCCACCCCACCCAGGAGCTGGGGCCTTTCACCAGGGGAGATCCTACTGCGACTTGGCTCCGGTAATTTGCAAAATAAACTAGGGGATCCTGAAGAGGCCTTGGAGGGCAAGGAAAGTGCTGTGGGGCCTTAGGACGCCCCACCCCACCCCAGAGGAGATCACCATTACACCCTTCCTACTGTCGGGTCTTCATTCATTCAATCAACAAACTTCACTGAGCTCCAGCCGGTAAGCAGGAATTCAGCAATGCCAGACACAGCGCCTGCCCTCCGGGAAGTCTCTCGCAGGAGATTTGGCTCACCTGGCAGGAAGAAATCACACGGTGATTGTCTTGGAGATGAGGCGGCTTATACACAATGGAGGTTGAACACCAGCAGGCAAAAATAACCAGTTAAAGCAGTGGATTGAAAAAAAGCAAACCTCCCCAGAGTCCTTGGCCTTCCATTGATCTGTCTAGGCCAGTGGCCAGGGCCACCGCTCACAGTGTGCTACGGTGTGACCCACGGTGCCCACTGTGTCCCCTGGGATTGACTGAGAGATCTGTCGCCCCAGTTCTGAAGTTGGCTCTACTCACAGTGCCCCACGCAGGATGTGGAGCGTGGTGGTCAGAGGTGGAACAAATCCGTGTGACCTGGGCTGAGTGTCTTCATTTCTCTGACTTCGGATTCCTTTTCTGCCGAGTGGGACTCTTGATGGCACCTTCCCGGGGTGCCAGCCTGGGAACCTGGGTCGATGTCTTGAAGTAACCCAGGAAGGGCGAACGCTGATTAGCTCTCAGGTTGTGTAAGCCTCGTGGCCACCGGTGGAAGGGAAGACCGACCGACTGCCATTTTACTTTCCATTTTATCTTCCAGGTTGAAGATTGGGGACCTTCGGCCCCAGGTAGTGAGAAGAGACAGAATTCCTTTGGGAAGAGCACAGGTGTGACTGTCCACGCTCACGGGTGGGTTCCTGTGTGCCAAGAGCTGCCACGTGAAATACAGGACACCCTGGGGAAATCTGAATTTCAGGTAAACTGCTCAGAGTGTCCCATGCAATATGGGACTAGTTGCTTGCCTAAAAACGTATGTGTTGCTTATCTGAAATTCAAACCCCACAGGAAGTCCTGTGTATTTCTGTTGAATCTGACAGTCCTCATGCAGGGGTCGCAGTCACAAGGGCTCAGTCCAACAGGCCGGACAGGCGCGGTGGAGTTTGCCTCTCACAGTTGCCGCACAGGGTGAGTGGGCAAAGGTAGGGTGTTGACGGGCTGAGGCGGATCTTCCTTTGCTGGGAGAGGGGTGCCAGAGGCGAGGACCTCCCCTTGCACAGCCTTCGTGCCCCTAGGGAAGGCCACAAATCAGGGAAAGGGGTTTCTTTGTTCATTCAGCAGATACTGTGCTTCTATTCAGTGCCAGGTTCTATGCTGGGCATTGGACGGTGAATAAAACAAAACGTCTGTCCTCATGCGACATCTTGGGGGGCAAAAGGGGCCGCAGATACACAGGCAAACCCGTAGTTCAACAAGGTCACTTTGGTTCTGGCGTCGGTGAGCCAGAGGCCAAGGCTGGGGCAACATCAGGGAGATCTTCCCGGAGGCGGAGGCGTCGGCCTCAGCTCAGCCGCTGAGGCTCCACCGAGAGCCGGTGCCAACTCCTGCCCTCCCGTGGCCCGTGTTCTGGAAGGGGAGGTGTGTGGCAGCCGAGGAGTCTGGGTGCTACTTCTGGAGAAGGAGAAGAGCTAGGAAGAACAATGCGCAAGGCGCTGCGGGGCGCCTCTCTGGGGAGGGAGAGCCAGGAATGTTAGGGCTGCAGAGAGGGGCCCCTAGGCCGGGGAAGCGGGTAGGCGGGAGCGGAGCTGAGGCCGCTCGAGACCCAGCCACAGCTGCAGCCAGCTGGGACCCCGCGGGACCCCATGGCCTCGGTGTGGGTGGTGGCAACATCTTCACGGTGCCCGTGGCACAGGCGGCTGCGCCCAGCTGCATCAACACGAGCCCCGCTCTGCGAGCGGCCGTGGATGAGGCGGGAGGACCCCCTGGCCAGTCCTGCCCTCCGCGCTGCTAACTCGGCCCAAAGACGGAAGTGGCTTTTCTCGGGCAGCCCTAAGCGGTTCAGCAGCCCACCAAGTGATTGTCCTCGGGCCCTTCCTGGGCTTCACTCAGCTGTCTCTTTCCCCCGGCTTCCATCTCTGGCCTGTTTGTTGTTTTTTGGTGTGGTTTTATTTAAAACCCTAATAAAAACTACCGTTTAGTGGGGGCAACCCGGGCCTGGCTCCAGTTCTCCCAGTTCATATTCTTCCAGGTAGCCACTCAACAAACAAGTGTCAGTCGGTCCGGGAAGCCAGGGCTTGGTGACTTAGATTCCACACAGCTCCTCAGGTCGCAGCTCATGTTTGACAGGACGGGACACCGAGGCCATGTATCTGTGAGTGAGGAGAGCCAGGCTGTGGATGCAGGAGCTCTGGGCCTCAGCAGCGATGCCTTCTCCTCTGTCCATTTTTCACCCTTGCTGCCTCTGCCGGATCGTCCTGATAACGCCCGCTGGACTCTCAGAACACCGCCCTCCGGTGCCTCAGTTCGCCCTACTGCCGTGAGGTTTTCCTCCACAGAAGCTCACCGGAGGAGCACAGCGGCTAACTTCTGCAGAGGCTAGCCCCTCGCTCGAGTCTCATGTTGGTCAGTGGCTTTACCTTGCAGAATTTAGGATTTCACAGTGAGCAGTCAAGACCCCAGTAGGAACCAAGGGCCTTGGAACACATGTTGGCGAGTGAGTTTGTGATCTGGCTGGCAGTGCCAGAGGGCATCTGGGGCCTGCTCCCCGCTGGGTCCCGATTCTCCACCAAAAGCAAAGGGCTCGCCAGACCTCTGTGGAGTAGTCAGTTAGGTAAAAATCCACCCACACAAACAGGAAGCGCGTTTAGAGTGGACTTCACTAATTAGAGGTCTTTCTTTCCTGCTTCTTCACTGCCTACACCTTCAAGGCTCCACTTCCAACCGAGTCTCCAGAAGCCAGAAATCTGGCCCAGCACCTGCCTACCAAAAAGAACAAGTACTTGCCTGACACCGAAACCAGAAGCGGAAATCTTCACCGTGGAGAGGCCTGGATGTACGGTGTGTGGTGTGTGTAGTCTGACTTGTGAGTTTGTGGGTGTGTGCATATTGCATATATGAGTGGGAGCTGCATGCCTGTGTTGGTCATTCCCTGCACCCGCGTGCGTGTGAGCAGCGTGTCTCCTCGGCTACATCCTGTGTTAGGTGCGCCGTGGCAGGGACACAGGGCTAAAGACATTGCGAACACCACTGCCCTAAGGAATCAACTTCCTCTCCATGTAGGTGTTCCTTTCCAGTGGAACGCTGGGGTTCACAGAGAAGACAGGGCTTGGGGGGCCCCAGAAAAAAAAAGATGGGGGCAATACGGAAGCGACTGTTACAACCAATGTCATCTTTTGATGGATGGGTAAACTGAGGCCCCAGAAGAGACGGTCTAGCTAAGGTCAAAATTCTCATGAAAGGCCGAGTTGAGCCAGAACCCAGCTCCGAACTCCTACCCCAGTCCTCTCAGGATCTTTGGTTACCTTAAATAGCTTAATTTATGGGTCTTTCTACCACAGATTCAGCCTGAGAGGAGCTGGAAAGATTCCAGATGTTCAATTTATGTCTAAAACACTTCCAAAAAGAACTGTTTGTCATGCAGGCTGATTTCATGGACCAGAAATACTGCAGCAAAAACGTCCTGCATGTCTGTTCTCAGGAACAATACACAGCACAGCTGTCAGGAATGACTTACATGGCCCTGAGCAAGGTGGGGTCTGGCCCTTGGCTGCCAGGTCCTGCAGGAGGCAGGTCAAGAGGGCTGAGCGTGCGGAAAGCCCAAAGCAGCCATGAGGTTGTAGTGAGGGCTGGGTCTGCCTGCCTCACCTGGCACTGCACCTGGCACTGCGAGATGATTCTGTAGCTCATGGCAGACACCACGCTAGACCCGGGGAGGGGGAGACACAGGGACGGTGTCCAGCCAGGTTCTGTCTTCTGTTCTCAACCTTTGATTCTGTGTACCCAGAACTAAGAGCTCACACAGTGTACTTCACCATCCCCAACGATGTGATTTTGTTTGGAAAAGTTTAAGAAACTACTCTGAGCCTCAGTTTCCCCATAAATCCGGTACCTACTTGGGGAACCGCAGGAAGGAGCAAATGGGAAGCTCACTCAGGGCGCCGAGCACACGGGGCCTGGGCTCTTGGCCCACTCCAGGGACGGATGAATTCCAGTCCCCCTCGTTCCCTTCACAGAACTTTTCTCAAATTGTTACCTTATAAATCTGCCAGGTGCTTTGTTCAGCGTCTCTTGCCCCCTTGGATGTCTTGCATGTCCCCAGGAGAGGGCACTCAGAGGTCCTCCAGGATACCTGAGAGGGCACCCTCAGTGAAAAGGAACAGGTACCGCAGTCCCAGCAGCCCCTGCGAGGGCCAGGTATCATCAGGAAGGCCCTCCCCGACTGGCAGGGGCGCGGGGCGGCAGAACACCGTCCTGGTCCTGTCTGTGACACTGGGAGCCCTCTGGTGGGTGACACCATCTTAGATAAGAGTGCTTCAAAAACAAAGACTGACATTCTAATTTTGAAGAAGGCCCCGGGTACTTTCGCTTTGTTATTTGTTGCAACCAACGCTCCTCACAGTGCCTGGTGGGAATCAGTGCTAAATAAATAAGACTGCTGGGTGAAATGAAAGGCAGTTTTGCAGGGCAGATGAGACCCTTCAAGTACCGCCTGTAACCCCAGCACTCAGGAGGCCGAGGCAGGAGGATAGCAGAGTTTGAGGCCAGCCAGGGCTACAGTGAGTACAAGGACAATCTGAACTGCATGACAAAAGCCTATCTCAACAAACAAAGCAAAGCGTATCTTCACCTGAAAAAGCAAGAGTGCAGTGAAATTAAGAAAAAAATGGGCAAAGGTTAAGTAAAGATGAGAGTTAACATAACTGTTCAAAATCAGCTTTTCAAAGATTATTTGAGGCTATAGAGAAGACTTTCATACAGTAAATCTAAAAATAGGCTGCAGAGGGATGCTGATTTTGTACGAATAAAATCAGAAAAAAATTATATGAATAAAATTGTTAGAAAAAGACTGAAATGTGTTAGATTGGCTTTGTGTAAATGGATTAAATGCAATATAGTTCTGTTAGACTGTTTGTTATGGTTTCTCCAGTGAACGGCTGGAAAAAAAAGAAAAATTAAACGTTATTTAAACGCGCCTCCCAAGAAACCCAAGCCTCTTCTTGCCTGCGGCTCCTTTAACAGGAGTCAAGACACTTAAGAGGCAGGGGTGCCAGACAGGGCCAACGTCACAGGCAGCCGAAGTGACACAGGGGGCGGGCCAATCCCAAGTTCGGGTTTCGGGAGAAGCCGGTTAGATTGGACACAAGTGCTGGTGGCGTCGGCCAATGGCGGAAGAGAGGCCGGGCCCGGCGGCCGCGTGGGTTTTAAATCCACGTGGTGGCAGGGGGCGGGGCGCTTAAAAAGGAGGGCGGGGGTGGGGGGTGCTGCGGAGAGGCCAGGGGCTTAGTTTCAGGAAAGACGTGTTTGGGTGCGACCCCCTCCACCACCTCTGAGATCTTGGCGGATGAGTCCGGCGGCGTGGCCGAGCCTGTTTGAGGGCGGTGGGTTCTCCGGGCGATCCCGGGGCGTCTGCGGGCGGGGCGATCGCGCTAGGAAAGCGCGAGACCCTTGGGAGTCCCTCGGGTGCTCCCCGCCACCGCGGTCTGTCTCCCGGCTCTGGCTCGGCAGAGCTGCCCCTCCCCCGCGTCCCGTCTCTTCCGCGGTAGAGGCCGGGTCCACGGAGGCCCCTCGGCCTCTGGAAGGGCCGCCCTGTCGCTGGCATTCCATCAGCACTGGTTCCAAGATCAGTTCTTGACTGGGTGCACCGCGCACGGGAAGAGTCCCCGCGGTGAGAGCCCTGGGGGAAAGGAGCCGACGCCTAGCCTGTAGACGTTCTGCATGTGCCAATACCCAGCTCCACAGTCGCGAAACTGCAAGTCCTGACTAATTTAACAGCCTCAACAAATTAAGTCCGGGATTACTACTGCACCCATTTTGCAGGTTCGGACACCAAGGCAGAAGGAGGTTTAGGTTTTGTGGGCAGGAAGCAAGGGGCTCTCCTCGCACCGCGGCCTGTCAGCTTCCGCGGCCCTTGCCCCTAACTTGGTATTCGTGTAGTACTCAACGATTTTTGTTCACTCGCTCCAACAGCGATTCCATAAAGCAGGCCTGCGTTCTTGGGAAGGGGGAGAGAAGGGAGGGAAGAGGAATCAGGTGGTGCCCAGACGGCTGGATGAGCTGGGGGCCCAATACCTACTGCCAGGTCAGGAAGAGGAAGTTACAGTGGCTGCCGTGGGGGCCACATCTCCCCTAAACAGGCTGCCCTGTGCCGTGCTCGTGCCGAGCCAGGGGCAGCACGGCCCTGCCCGCAGAAGGTCAGCTGTCCAAACCAGCAACCACTCACTAGTGACCAGGGAGAGCCAGCGGGAAGACTTTTAGTTTAGGTTCATTTTTGGTCTCACTGGGGATAAAGCCCAGGATGTCTACCTCGGAGAAACATCCCGAGCTCTACTATCTCGTGTTATAAAAAAATTTTATTTTGAGACAACTCTCTTTAAGATGCTCAGGCTGGCCCCAGATCCGCCGTCCTCCAGCCCCAGCCTCCTGAGTGGTGGGTGACAGGCTGATGTCACCACGCGTGACTCAGTTTTTCGGTTTTGCCCGCCTGGTGTTTAAAATTCTCATACGTGCTTTCATATGCGCTGCCACAGTTGGCGTCCGAATGCGGATTCTCTTTGTCCCCTGATGTCTCCTGAAGGCAGCTCCAGGCAGGCCAGCACCGGAGGCTCAGCGACCGCCTTCTGTCTGTGTCTGGAACCCAGGATCTCCACACTGAGCTCTGAAGTCCTGCGCCACACCATGTCGGAGGGCGAATGCACCTACTGTGACCCCTGATTTGCACAGGCTCTAGCTTGAATCTTTGAGAACTGAATGACAAATGCCACCTCCAAGTTAGTTAAACTTGAGATTCAAGGACCAGCATCAGTGCTCACCAGCTGAGCCTCAGTTTTCTCTTATGCAAAATGGGAATAATACCAGTTCCTTCTTCAGATGACATGGGTTAAGGGTTTGGCAGCAGACTGTTAGCTTTCTTTGGGAGGGAGCTGGTTTCGAGTCACTGTAACTGGCTGGCAGGTTTTCCTTACACAAAGCTGAGATCACTTGTATAAGTTCACGTTCCTGGCAGCATGAATGTGTCCTCTTCCCGTAGAACAGTCCTTCAGAATCTCAGGACCTGGCTAAACATTACAGTTTCCTATTCAAGACCAGCTAGAAAATTTGTGGAGCCCAGCACAAACTAAAAGTGCAGTGTTCCTTGTTCAAAAACTATGAGGAGCTTCGGGATGGTGACGACAGCTCTCAGAGCCCTGTCACGTGTGTCACATTCCAGGAGGCCCCCGCTGGAGTCCTGTCTGGTGACGTCTTGACGCTGTGTGGCGTGGGGTCTCTGCACAGCAGGACCCGTGAAGGACGGTTTCTGCTCGCAGTGAGGCGTCTGTTTCTGTGACTCGCTGTGGTCACCTTTATTTACAGAAGCCACCTAGCTGCCTTCCACACAGCACCTGGCCATACCCACTCGACTTTATTTTTTGCTAAAAGGGAGTTGTGTGCAAAGCCCAAAGTGTACAGCGCAAAGGGGCCGCACAGAAAGTCACCGGCCAGTTTAAGCGATGACCCTCCTGGGGTGGAAAGTTCCGAGGCCCTACCACCCCGTGCGGCTGTGGAGGTGAGCGCGACCCTGACTTGTCCCGCTGTAGATTTGTCTGTTCTTAAATTTCATGGAAATGGAACCATATCGTGTACGTTCTTCGCGATCTGCTGCTTCCCTCCTTATTGAATCCGAGAGGGTAAGGCCTATTGCTAGATCCCTGGCCTATTTTGAATTTTACTTTGAGACAGGGTCACCCTAAAATGGCCGGGCTGGCCTGGCACTAACAGTCACCCTGCTCCGGCTCCGCAGGCAGCTGTGATTCCAGATGGGGACACCGTGCCCGGCTTGGTGGTGTTCCTTCGTGTAAAAGCATCGAGATTTGCCTGCTTTTCGGCTGATGGGCGTCTGGCTGGCTCCCCATCCGTGGCCTCGTTTGGTCTGGCGTGAGCACTTTTTAGTGTTCAGGCCCCTGATGATTATGTGAGCAGCACAGACCAGCCAGTTCCTGATCATGGGTTCTGTGGTCTTCGAGTAGGAGACTCCCGAGTCCCCCGCTGCTCTGCGAGCTCCGGCCCTCTAGGTCGGGAAAACACAGGCCAAACGGAACATGCCCCCTCTGGCCTCGGTCGTCTTCACCCTTCCTCATCAGCCGCAGCCTGACAGCACCATTTGAAATTCCAGACCTGGTGATCGCCAGACAAGAGGGTCACCTTTCCCTGACTGCGAAACAAATCAGGTTTGACTCAGGTTGCGTCTTCAAGACAGACAAGGCTTCCTTTCAGCCAAGTGCCTGTGGGCGACCGGGAGAAGAGCCAGGCCGCCTGCAGAGAGGCAGCCGCAGCCCGGGTGTCTCCCCTTAGGTTCCGATTTTGTGCACGCTGTGTACTGGGGCCGGGCCGGCCACGACCCCGCCAGCCGTCTGCTTCCTCGCTTCCTGCCCACGGCCGCGTAGCCTTGATGTGACCCACTTCCTCCTCCTCAGAAGGCTCCGCCGCCTCCTGTTTTAATGTCCCGTCCCACCCGCCTGGTTCCTTCCTTGGGTCTGAACAGAACGTGTGTATCTGGTTACTTGCTGGCTGTCTTTGCCTGGCTCCACTTAACCCCTTCGCAGACGGGAGTTTGTGTGTCGCCCGGCTCCCGTCCCAGCGGGGGAGCCTTGGGGATTGGCGTGGAGCGTGACCTGGCCTCCCAGGAGCCCTGTCACTGCCGCCCACGGGCAGGGCCTTAGCTCTGGGTTAGGGGACCATCGGCTTGGCCGCTTTTGCTCATATCCCGGGGTTCAGAGTGCGGGCGGCCTGGGTGCGAAAGGGAAGTTGCGTGAGAGGCCAGCAGGGCTGCGTGTGCGTCTCTGGCGGGGAAGGACCCGAAGCAGCAGAGGCGAGGTGTCCACAGCTGGGACCTAGGGAGCCACCAGCCACAAGTTTGTATTCGGGGCCTTTTTGGTACTGCCAAGACAGGCGGACAGGGCCTTGTTTCCTGGAGGGCCTGGTCTGTCCGAGAAGGTGTCAGTTGGTCTTTGTAGAAGCAATGCTGTATTGTGGTGGTCAGTGCCCCTGTGTTCATGGCCGAGGACAGCCTGGCACTGGCCTGAGGGCCCTGAAGTCATTTAGTTCCATGGACGTGGGGGGGGGGGACAGATGGCGTCCATGGAGACTGATGCGTGGTGGACCGAGCATGGGGCTGCTGAGAGGCAGCAGGGCGCAGATGGTAAAATGGCAAGGGTGTCCGAGATCCTCCTTGGTGCCAAGCTCGGCCTCAGGGCCGTACCTGCATTGTCACACACGGTCCTCACCGGAGCCCGTGGGGTAGGTACACCGCATCCACCCATCACCTGCCCCGCGGGTGGGGTCAGGATTCAAATCCAGACTGTGCTGGGGTGAGGCTGGGGCACAGCCCAGTGGTGTGGGGTGAGGCTGGGGCACAGCCCAGTGGTGTGGGGTGAGGCTGGGGCACAGCCCAGTGGTGTGGGGTGAGGCTGGGGCACCAGCCCAGTGGTGTGGGGTGAGGCTGGGGCACAGCCCAGTGGTGTGGGAACCTAGGCGCCTCCCAGCACCACAGAGGCAAAATCCAAACCAAACTAAAGTTTAAAACACATGCTCTTATCTGTTCCCGGGAGAACTCAGATCTGGAGTCAGAGGAGAGGATGGTGATGGCACAGTGATGGTGGTGGCAGTGCCAGCACCCCCAGCGGTCAGACAGCTTGAGCCTGGCTGCTCCCCGAGAGCCCGGTTCTGAGCTAGAAGGGAGGATAAGGTGAGCGGTTTGCACCCACTTCCGGCGGGCTCTCAGGAAGGTAGCTCCGGGGCCCTGCGTGCCTGGGGATGAGTCCCCAGGTCAGAGACTGACTCCGCGAGTCACGGTGAGGAGGAAGGGGAGCTGGGTGTGTGGGTGCAGCCCACGAGTCCAGTCCTGCAAGACAGGTGGGGGACCCCGAAAGTTCAAGCCCAGCCCGGACAACTTGGCAATTTAGCAAGACCCTGTCTGAAGATGAAAGATCAGAAAGAGCTGCGGTGATAAGTTGGTGTGAAGGCCCTGGGTTCAATCTCCAGTCCTGGGAAGTAAACCAAGAGGGAGGAAGAAGCCCAGGCGGTTGCCTCTCTCGAGAGGGGCACAAGGCGATAAAGGTGGAGGTAGAGAGCTCGGATTTGTGGCAACAACAACAACAACCAAAAGACTTTAAAAATGTTGATGCACACGCAGTTTGTCAGTTGAATGTCCCAGTGCTGAAAATAAATGCAAATACAAGAGAATGCTGGGATTGCTCCTGGTTAAACGCCTCTGGGCAGGCGCAGTGAGCCGGTAGTTCCCAAGGGCAGAGAAGCCAGCCAGCGCCTGTGTGTGTGTGTGTGTGTGTGAGACGGTGGCTGTTCGAGGGTCCCTGGGTCTGATCACAGGTTTGCTCGTTTTGAAACTAGATTGTGCCAGCTCCCAAGGTGGGGATGGTTTCCTGATCGCTGGGGCCACTCCAACCATGTCCTCCAACAAATCGCCCATCATCAGCCTGGGCCACGCTGGCTCCTCTGTAAAATAGATGCAAAACTAAACAAGGCCTCTCAGGCTCCGGGTAGACGGCAGAGCAGCCAGAGGTGCAGAGCATGGACTCGGCGCGACCTTCTCCCCTGGAGGAACTGAGGCCATGTTCCCTGTGTGTCTCTTCCCACGACCTGCAAAGGCTGCCGGGACAGGGCCCAGTGGGGACAGAAGGGGCCCTCGCGGATGGAGAGGGGAACACCAGGCACACACCCTGAGCTCTGTCTGAGTTCAGTCTTGGGACGTCAGTGACCAGCCATTTCCGGGAAAGGTGAATAAAGAGACGGCTGTGCCAAAGGCGAAATGCAGCCCTGACAATGCACCGGATGTGGCTGTCGAGGCTTTCCTTGTTGGCTGTAACCTCAGCTTGCGCGATGCATAGCGCCTGGTACAGAACAGATGCACCATGAATTGAAGGTGAGTTGGAAATTGAGCATGATTCCTCCATGCCAGGGGTCACAGACCACAGCCGGTGGGCTGAATCAGTCTGCTGCCTGTCCTGCTGAGGTAGTTTAATATTAGATTATTAGGAAAAGACAAAAGAATACTCTGTGATACATGAAAATTAAGTGTAGTTCACAGCTCTGCACCCATAAATAAAGTTTTACGGAGCACATGTATGCCTGCTTGTTTCCATACTGTCCATGGTGATTTCTGAGTTGCAGTAGCAGAGGTATGTGGTATGCCAGAAACCTTTTAGTCTACAGAGCCTAAAATATTTTCTCTCTGGCCCTTTAAGCGATCTAGTCACGGCTTGGGATCTCCTGGGAGTTTTAAAAATTCCAGTCCAGGATGGAGGCCTCCGACTCGGAGCTACGGACTGAATTGGTCCAAGGCACAGGCTGGATGTAGGGTGTGAAGAGGTCCCGGAGGCTCAGACGGGCCATCGGCCGCACTCTCAGGCTCTCTCAGGCTGCTAGATGTGACTCCCCTTCTCAGCCATCTTCACAGCCTGAGCGAGTGCGGGCATCAGGCACCACGGTGAGACCAGGCCCAGCTGCCCAGCAGTGCCCCACGCGGAGACCGTGGGCTCTCAGGCCTGCAGGGCGGGGCAGGGGCGGAATCAGCACGGCCCGCAGCCTCGTGTCCAGGTCGCCGTCCTCCTCCACAGCACTGTGTGCGGGACCCGCGTCTGCTCGGGCCGCGGCGGCTGTGCGGGGGGACCGAGCCCGGCCACCTGTGTCCGCGCAGCGCGGTGGCGTGGAGGCAGCCCCAGGTCCCGGCAGCCGCAGACCCTGCGAGGGTGCCAGAGCCTCAGCTCACTCCCCAGGCCAGAGGGGTGCCTGACTGCCTGGCGCTGTGGGCTGAGACCCGCGCCCGCCTGCCCTGCAGGGGGCGAGGAGAGAGCCGCGCGTGCCTCTCAGCCAGGCTGGGCCCGGGCGTCCGGTTTTCAGAAGGACGAGCCTTGCAGCAGCACCGGCGGCACCGTCCTGTGGCTCGTCACTCACAAACCTTTTATTTTTGGCCTGAGACAGCTAACGTGTGGCCAGCGTATCCAAGGAAACGAGGATGCTCAGAGCAAGCTGTACCAGAGCTCCACACTCAAACCATCGAGGGCTAATTCGAGCCTCTCCGGTTATTTATTTAATTATTTTTAGACCTTGTGTATCATTTTACACATTTTTCCGACAAATGTGACCGTCAGACTCACGAGTGCTGGGCCTTCGACCACGTGTCTGCTCTTGCATGTGTTGTGCACATAGGATGTGTGTGCATGTGTGTTTTGTGTGTATGTCATATATATGTGTTGTATTATAGGGGTGTGTTTATGTATGTTTGTGTGTGCACAGGTGTGTATTGAGTGTATATGTTTGTGTGTATTGTATGTCTGTGTGTTGTATGTCTATGTGTTGTGTGCATGTATTTTGTGTATATGTGCTATGCCTCTATTTTATGATTCCGTGTGGCATCTGTTGTGTCTGTATGTGTTCGATGTGTTGTGTGTCTGTGTCTATACGTGGCTTCCCTTTGCCAGACCCTGTATATACTGTGTGTGTGTGCTGCGAGTTTGTCTTTGTCTATGTGTGTGTGGCATGTTTGCGTGTCTGTGTATGGGCCGTGTATGTCAAGTGCACAGACAGTGCATG
The DNA here is from genome assembly GCA_004025085.1 of Thryonomys swinderianus. Taxonomy (NCBI): domain Eukaryota; kingdom Metazoa; phylum Chordata; class Mammalia; order Rodentia; family Thryonomyidae; genus Thryonomys; species Thryonomys swinderianus. Next base: position 62,453 of record PVIC010000416.1, read on the forward strand.
GTACCTGTGTGGTACCCATGTGCATGTGCACACATGCTTTCTCACACCTCTGGGTGCCTCTAGTGAGGCATGCCGAGGTCCCGGCATCTCCTTACCCTGGAGTCAGAGCCGGAGTTTCGTGCCCCCAGGCGTGACAACCGAAGAGATCTCCAGATGTCATCACAGGGTGAGGGTTGCTTGATAAAAGACAGGACACCCGGTTGCATTTGCATTTCAGACCAGCAGGGAATCATTTTTCAGTATAATCGAGACTCAAACCTAGGCATAAGTATCGTGTAAGTATGTTCCATGAAATAGTTGGGATGTGCTCCATGTTAAAAATCGACTCCTTGGGCCAGAGATTTAGCTCAGTGGTTCCGGCGCCTGCCTCACAAGCGCAAGGTCCTGAGTTCGATCCTGGAAACCACATACAATGCTGGGCGTGGTGACTCACGCCCACCAGCAATCAATAGCACATACCACAGCGCCGGGCGTGGTGGCTCACGCCTGTCATCCCAGCACTCGGGAGGCAGAGGCAGGAGGATTGCTGAGTTCGTGGCGGCTTGCCTGGGCTACATAGTGAGCTCAGGGCCAGCCTGAACTACAAAGCGAGACCCTGTCTCAAAAAAAAAAAAAAAATCGACTCCTTGTTTATATGAAACTCAGATGTAACTGAACATCCTGTACTTTTACCTGCTAATGTAGCAACCTTAATTAGGGAAAAATCACTCCCTAATTGTGGGAACCACCGTTCCTAGCCTGAGTTCTCAGCCATAGTACTTCCGTTTCCCTACCTGTGCAATGGGTAGAATATTACTACCCTGTGTCTTGACTAGATGTTCTAGGCACTAATGGGGCCAAAGCAGGCAGAAGGGTGGCAAATACCAGCAGCTCTGCTCACGGACATATTTTGGGGACCCTAAATGATGAAGTGGGGCCTCTTTTTGGCTTCCTTACTCTTCCTTCTGCTCTTTTTCCTGGATCTCCTTGGGTGACAGGTGACCAAGAAACACACACATACACTTTAAAGGCTGGGCAGCAGTGGGCAGGGCCCTACAACCCCACACATGTCCCGGCAGCAACAGCCGCTCACAGGGAGCCCACATCTGATGCACAGATACTGCACCCGTACTGTTCTCGGCCCCTGGGGACAGCGATGGCCCAACAGGCCGGGTCCTGTCTTTGCAGCTGGGATGGGACACAGACCGTCTTCAAATAACCATAGAGAAGCAGTGCAGGAAGCCAGGCCAGAAACAGGCCTTTGGGTCTGTGGACCTGGAGTCCCTTCGATACCTTCTCCTCTGCTTCACCCCGCAGTCACCCAGCAGCAAGTCCTCCTTTTCTTCTTACGGAAGCACTCCTGGGTTATGTAAGTTCTGATCCATCGCACACCTGTGAGACCATTTCACAACCAAGACCTTGCATATCTCTGATTCTTTCAAAATTGTGTCATGACCCCTGGTGATCTGCCTCCCTTGCCTCCTGTCCACTGAACTACCACACATCTGTTCCTGTCATTGAGATGGCTGCGTTTCTTGAGTTTTTTTTTTTTTTTTTTGAGACAGGGTCTCCCTTTGTAGTTCAAGCTGGCTCTGAGCGCACTATGTAGCCCAGGCAAGCCTCGAACTCAGCAATCCTCCTGTCTCTGCCTCCCGAGTGCAGGGATGACAGGCATGAGCCACCACGCCTGGCACTGTGGTATGCGGTATTGATTGCTGGTGGGCGTGAGTCTCCACGCCCAGCATTGTATGTGGTTACCGGGGATCGAACTCAGGACCTTGCGCTTGCGAGGCAGGCGCCGGAACCACTAAGCTAACCCTCCAGCCCTCTTGAGTTTTATATAAATGGGATCCTACAGTATATATTTTTTTGGCGGGGTCTGGCTTCTTTCCTCAATATAACGATTCTGAGTTTTGCTCACACAGTTGGGTTATCAATAGTGCATCACTTCTCTAAGTCATATTCTGTGGCATAATAGCTGTATCTTCTCTTGTTTATCCAGAGACCTGTTGATACATCTCCTTTATAATGCGATCCTTTATTGAAGCACAATACACACCCAGAGAAGTGTGCAAAACGTATGTGATCACTGAGTGAATCTCACCACATGAGCACTTGCATGTAACGGGCACTCGGAGTGAGAAACAGCATGCTAGGCGCCTGCACCCCCCCCCCCCCATGCCTCTTGACCTGCTCGTCTCCGCCTCCCGCTCAAGGCAGCCTTCACCCTGTGTTCTTTTTCTGGTGTCTGGCTTCTTCCGCCTGACATTACGAGTACCGTGAGATCCATTTCTGTGGCCGCACGCGGTGGTAGTTGGCGCCTTTTGTAGCCGCGACCCTTGTGTGGTGGACTGCGTGGGACCGTCTCCTGCCGAGGGATGTGAGGGCCATTGGCGGCGTTCTGCTGTTGGGAATAAAGCTGCCCTGAGCTGACTGCCGTGGCATCTTTTGTACACCTGGTTTTCCTTTCTGCTGGGCAGGAGCGGGTTTCCCACCGAGGCGTGCAGAGGGCCGACTGGTGGACGTTCCTCCTCAATTCCTTCAGACGAAGCCTTTTCCTCTCCAGCTCCCACTGCCACCCTGGCTCGAGACGCTGTCTTTTGAACCCGGTGACTCCCTGGCCTTCAGAGCTCCCGGCCCACTCTGCACGCGGAGTCAGAGTGAGCGCCCAAGGGCCGTATTGCCGTCCACTCCTCTGCTCCTGTGTTGGCTCAGGACACTGGGGAAAATCCCAATCCCTGACCTGAACCACTGGCCCCGCTGCCTTCTCTGCATTCCCGGCATGAGCTCACCGCAGATCTGCTGGCGGAAGTCTAGGACGTCAGAAGTCTGTGAGCATGGGCAGGGCTGCTCCTCCCCCCTTTCTCCACCCTGGCAGCCAGCGGGCAGCACCTGCTCCTGTGCTCACATTATCGTCAGTCTGACTTGCCTGTGGGTAGGGGCACTTCTGCCCCGGGTGCCCTGCGGGACACAGCTGGTCCCCAGACACGAAGACCTGCTCCGGGCTGAGGACTCCCTTCGCTTCTGCTCCGGGACACTCTCTCCCACCAGCTCACCAGGACCCCTCGGCTTGCCTGCCAGCTTCCTGTGTTAACCACGCGCAGCCCCGAGCAGTCATGGCGGCCCCTGGGCCTGCCGCTCAGTCCACGTGTCCGCCAGCCCAGAGCTCCGGCTTTGGAGCCCAACAGCACCACGCCTGTACACATGAAGCCAACGGTACGTGCCGCAGAGTGCTGAGGTCTGCCTGAAAACGGAGGTGACAGCGCACTAAACAAAGCCCAGTTCTCTGGGAGCTGGTGTTTCCTGAGCAGCCGGAGACAATGCAGAGGTTCTTTACCTGGACGGAGCCTCACCGCCTGGCATCGAGAGCAACAGAAACCACTGCCAGGCAGGAGCACGGCCCTGGGCAGTCGGCCCTGCTCCAGCGCAGGACTCCATCAGTGCCTCGTGCCAGCTTTTACACCTGGGGCCCCTGGGCTTCTGAACACAGGGTTGCAGGACAGCCGGCTGCTCTCCCGACCTCTGGACTTTGCTTAGAGTACAGGGCAAGTGGCTGAGCTGATGCTAAGGTCACTAGGAAGATGGCCTACTGCAGTTGACACATAAGGCCATCTTGCATGTGCGTGCATGTGTGCGCATGTGCCCGCACACACACACACGCACACACACACACACGCACGCACACACACAAACCCTAGGGATGAAAGTCTCTTTTGTAATAATAAAGCAGAAATTGCTGGACTGGTGCTCATTGGTCTGGCTTGCTCACGTGCCTACTCCTGGACCAGTCACTGTGGTAGTGGGCCGGAACAGCCGCTGATTGGCCCAACTCAGGCGTGCCTAAGCTACAGAGCAAAAGGGAAGGAGTTAGGCCCAGCCAATCACATCCATGCAACATGCTGGTGGTGAGGCAAGGTCCCCACCTTAGCAGGATGGGTGCTGGTGGGCAGGGTATCCAGGATTCTTGGCTGATAGATGGCTTAATGACTCCCCCAGACTGTTCTCCAGGGCGGACTTGTTGAGGAAAATTGTGTGGCAATTGCAAAGGCACCCAGAGCCCCAACCCACAGACCCTTCCCTTCCTCAGAGGCGGCCAGGGCAGCAGGCTGTTCTTCTCTCCCTTCTGCCTGAGGAGCCTTTTCTGATTCACAAGTCAGGTCACACTGGCACTACCAGTGTCTCATGAAATATTTTCGTCTTGCCTCAGGAACAAACTCTGGTCCAGCAAGGCCCGCATGGTCTGGGGCTCCAGTTCCCAGTCAGTCTGGGATCTGGCTGGAGGCTGTTTGCTGTCTCTGCTGACCTTGGGGGGCAGCACTTAGCAGCATCTGACCCAAGGGCTCATGGGGGTCTCTGGATGCTTCTTGTGTTGGTCCATCTGCCCGTTCTTTCCTTCCTTTTTTCCCTTCTTCTCTCTTTTCTCAGCTTTTATACATATTCCCCTGTTTAGAATATTGCATCATTCAAAACGCCATCAAGTTCATACGCTGCAGGCCTCAGTTTGCGTCCCTTTCTCCAGAAAGCTTCTGCCCGTCTACATGTGCCTTTTCCAGGGTGCCCTGTGTCCTACACAGTGTCGGGCAGACAGCAGCACATTTCTTACCCCGTCCTTCTCTCTGGACTCCCTGTCCCCTGCTGGGCCCAGCGCTGAGGGACAGGACTGCATCTCACTTTTGTAGCCCGGCACCCGGCGTGGGGAGTGCAGAGCCGGCCTCCGCTGGGTCCTCCAGAGGGCCGGGATCATCCCGCCGTGAGGGAGTCTGAGTGGGCAGGGGCTGCAGGCCTCTGCTGCATGTTGCTGGGAGTCCCGGAGGCATTGAGACAGGGCTGTTTTAGCTTCCAAAAAGGGGCTCTTCTGGATAGGGACAGCAGAGTGGTGCTGGGACCTGCGGTTCGAAAGGGACACTCAGAAGTCTGTTCTTGTCTCTTCCTAACTGTGCTGTAGAGTTGTTTCCAGGGTGGATTTTCTTAGAACTGGAGGGTCAGCCCTCTGACTTCCAACGATGTCTTTCCATGAATTCCCACAGGAAAGTTGCCAAAGTACATATAGGACACTGAGTTAAATTTGACTATCAGATAAAGAATAAGTCATTTATCAGGATAAATTGTGCCAAGTATTGCACAGGGCACACTTGTACCAGAAATTTATTCATTTATTACCTGAAATGCAAAACTAGCTGGACATCCCGTATTTGCATGAGATAAGTCTGGCCATGTTCCCCAGCAGAGCTGATTCAGATGAGTGAACTGGAGTTTGTATCAGTTATTCAGTGCTGTGTAACAAGTTACCATACACTCTGCAGCTTAAAATGACACATGCACACATGATCTCAGAGGCCCTGTGGGTTAGGACTAGGCTTGTCTAGCTGAGCTCTCTGCGTCAGGGCTCACCAGGTTGAAGTCAAGGCGTTGACATCCAGAGGTGGGATTGGGAGACAACCTCCAGTCTCTTCGGGCTGTTGGCAGAATTTATTCCCTTGTGGTCCAAGAATGATGGCAGTTTGCGTTCTTAAGGCCACGTGGAGAGGCAGACTCGAGGGCCAGCGTGCTAGCGGAGGGTGTCTGCCATGTGCTATGGTCCCAGGAGTGGCAGTCCACAGCGCTGCCCCTGTGAACTGGGAAGAGGGCAAGGACCACCAGGAGGCAGGGCCTCGAGTCTGCCCTGGCAGAGCTGAGCTTCTTACCACCCACAGCAGCGGCCGCATTTCTATTTCTGTGCGGACCCCAAAGATCCCCTAACCACCCTTTAGTCCCCTGAAGGCTGCAGGCATCTGAGCCTCACTTCTGCCCAGACCAAGGCAGCTGGTTACCCTCTCTGAGTTTCCATTTCCCGGTCCACAGGACAGGAAGGGTGGATGCCCCATCTCAGGGTGCTTTGTTGATTCTGTGTGACTCTTCGGGCAGGATACTCGATTTCAGGGGCGATCAATAAATATAGAGCTCGAAGCCTTGCAGCAGGGGCTGTTGTGTGCCTCCCCAAGGTCAAGTTTCTGGCTGTCCGACCCGAGGCAGCCACTTTCCTGGCCTGAGTCGTCGGCCTCTGTGAGTGGGATCTGGCCCGGGACGTGCTGTCTGAGTTTTCTTAAGGGCTGAGATAAACATGTTTCAAACTTGGTTTTATTTTCGGTTCTGGGGAGGGTTGGCAGGGAAAGTAACTGCTTGCCAAGCCCTTCCCACGTGTGGCGCTCCTCGGCCACAAGAGCCCCAGGATGAGATGTGAGGCCTCCTGGGGCCTGGGGGCCCCGAGCGCACGGAGACCCCCAGCCCCTCCCATTGCTTGGAACCGCCCTCTCACACTTCAGTGAGCACGTGGGCACCCAGGGCCCCAAGAGTGGGTGCCCATCCTGACTCAGCAGGGTGGCGTGGGCCCCAGAATCTGCATTTCTCACAAGCTCCCCGCTGCTGCCAAAGTTGCAGGAGTGTGGGAGTTTGGAGTAGAGGCTGGGCACTGCTTTTTATTAGGGTTCACTAGCAGAGGTGGTTGTGAAATAAATCCCTGAGTTCTCCGATGCGTCTCCCTCCGAGGGGCAGTGCTGTGGGCTGGGCTCCATGGCTCACTTCTTTGTCTTTCTAAGACAGGATCCTGCTAAATTGCCCAGGCTGACTTGAGCTGAGCTGATGGTTCTCCTGCCTCAGCTTCCTGGGCAGCTGGCATCACAGTCGTGAGCTGCTCTACCCAGCAGAGGCTCAGGCTAACAGAATTCGCTGTCAGGGATGGCATGGCCTTGCTGGGTTTTGAGTCATAAAAAGTCCTGTGGCTTCAACCTGCCTTTCTTTTGGATGGCTTGCTCTGGGGGCCAGAGGACGCCTTCTGAGGCCGCTAATGGCCCCGTGTTGAGGTTCAGGAACAAGAGACTGAGGCTTCCCCCTGAGAGCCAAGCAGCCTGGAGGCAGCCCCTGGCCTGGAGAAGCCTTCTGCCCTCAGGAGCTGCGGCCCCAGGAGCTGCTCCGAGCAGGCCCTGCCCAGCAAAGCCGCCCTGACAGGACCTCACCCGCAGGAACTGGAGACAATAGCCATTTGTTGGTTGAAGCTGCTAGGTTTCGGGTGTAACTAATGTACAAGAGTGATTTCAGAGTGCATCCGGGAAGGCGGCAGCTGTAACGGGCAGGCGTGAGCGGTCCTGGCCAGGGCGCGCCCGGAGAGCCGCACCCGGGGAGAACAGGCCTGCAGAGGGCCTTGCTAAACACTCCGGGCCCAAGCCCGGCCTCCGCCTCCCACCGCCCATCTGCTCTCGCCCGCTCTCGCCCACCCTCCCTGCCCCCGAAGCGCCCCTTGCTCACCGGGAGGGGCAACCTGGTTCCTCTCGAGGCAACAGGGCCCTGAGACGAGGATTCCTCCACGCCTGGGGGGAGCGCCGTGGCGCGATGACAGAACAGGCTTTAAGTTCACTCCGTGGACGTGGAGGGGCCAGGATTTGTCCCGAAGGACAGAAAGCAAGTTGCACATTTTTAAAAAGTTAAAATAGCTGAATTGTTTTTTCCATCTTCACCCGCCCCCAATTATAAAAGCAGTACATGCTCATGGCAAAAAATAGAGAAAACAAAAAATTATAAGGAGAGAGAAAGTGGAAGGGATCCAGAATCTCACTGCCCAGCAACGCTTTTAACACTTCTTCCCGTCTCATCTCTATGCATATTTGCACACATGGGTATATATATGTGTGTGTATATATTTAAATATATATTGAGGCAAAAATAGAATCACACTATGAATGCTGTTAGCGGATTGCTTTTTTCCCACCTAACTACCACAGCTTTCCATGCTAATGAAATGGGGTTGCTGGCGTGTTCTGTGGCAGCAGAGCGGAGTGTCTGACCGCAGCACGCGTTCCGGAGCGGTCCCCTGAGGCTGGACACGGAGGGTGCTGCCAGTTCGTCCTCGCGGGGTAAATGGGGCTGCAGAGAACATCCTGGCACCTTGCTCTGGTGGAAGTGCTTGATCTCTGAGTCGGGAGGAGTCGCTGCAGCTGGAATCTGTTGCGCCCAAGGGTGCACGTGGGCCCCGTGTGGCGTCATCACGAAGGCCCCAGAGGCCCTGCTGTCGTGCTGCAGACAGCACAGGGGCGGGAGAGCAGCTGGGATGAGAGGACCCGGTTCTAATCCTGGCTCTGGCGCTCCATGGGGGTGAGCTGTTGAGTGGCTGTGTGAGTGTTTGTGTGGTGTGCAGGGGGTAGAGAGAGGCATTTTGCTGGTCCTGGAGTTTCACCAGAGTGATACGGACACCCAGGTGGGACTCCTGTGACCTACTTCGGCCTGGGGAATACCAGAAGAGGGCAAGAGTCCTTGGCAACAGGCAGGGGTAAGTTCGGATTTATAAAGAACAATGAAAGAAATGAAATCACCAGAAACAGGCCCACCGACATATTTAATAGATCCACAAGCATTTGAAAGGCACACCCCAATGTGCTCATAACCTCTAACCTCTGGAATCTTAGGAGGTAAAATACGTCATTAGAAGTTAATTGGGTGCTGGATCCTGGGCTGAATGCAGAGTCTTGCGGTTAGTTTTACAAGAAGACCCATGCCCTTTAGATAGGCGAGAAAATAATGACACAGAGAGATAAAGTTACTTACTTGTCCAAGGTCACACATCTTTGCAGTAGCAGAGCTGGGATTCGAACCCTGCCCCTCTACCACCTTCTTTGGGCTGTTTTGATGACTGGGGCTCATGTAGGATTTTTTCCGAGGATCTTGGGCAGGAACTGGCCTTCAGGTGGGGGCAGGGGGGTAGACTCTGCTCCCCTGTTCATCTCCCAAGCTACTCACACGCCTTTGCAGGAGAACAGGACACTTACCTGTTCCACCCAGATGTTCCAAGACGCTGATTTCCTAAGTGTTATCAAATGGTGACATTTCAGAGTACAAGGCTTGGGGCTGTTGTTAATACTGATTTAATGGCGCTAAGATGATTAAGTGTGGCAGGCTTTTAAACAATGAGGTTCATAAAAGGTGTTAATAACCTCTTAAGTGCCTCAGTAATATTCCTGCCTGTCATAAACTGCTTCCAATTAGGCTTCTGCACTCTTCTTTGCCCAAGGAAGGAGTAGGAATCCAGTGGAAGGCCGGATGGGGCCTTTTGGAACTTTCTACAGAATGGCAGGGGAGAGGCTTTGCCCCATGTGGGCACATTTAAGAGAAAGGCCTAGAAGAGTCCTTTCCAGGTCCAGCAGGAGGCACCACACGTGGAGGAAAAGGCAGGGCCTGGGGTCTCGGCCCTGACAGGCTGCTCTCAATAGCTGCTCCGGTTGGCAAAACTCAGACTGGCCAGATGAGGTGGGGCACACCAGTGGCCCCAGTTGCTTAGGAGGCCAAAGCAGGAGAATCACAGGATTGAGGTTAACGTAACAACTTTTTGAGGCTCTAAAGCTTAAAAAAAAAGGCCAGGGATGTAGTTCAGGGGTTGAACACATGGTTAGTATGCTTAAGGCCCTTAGTTCAATCCCTAGTTCTAGGAGAAAAAACAAAATAAAATTAAAAACCCTGCTGAATGCCGGACGTGGTGGCTCACGCCTGTAATCCCAGCACTCGGGAGGCAGAGACAGGAGGATTGCTGAGTTCGCTGCGGCTTGCCTGGGCACCATAGTGACCTCAGGGCCAGCCTGAACTACAAAGCGAGACCCTGTCTCCAAAAAGCAAAAAAACAAAACAAACAAACAAACAAAAAAAACAACAAAAAACCCCCTGCTGGGCCTATGATCTCAATACTCTGGGAGGCTGAGGCAGGAGGATGAAAGTTCCAGGCAGGCTTAGCCAAGTAATTTAGGGATTTGGCAAGATCCTGTCTCAAATTAAATAATTTAACAAGGGCTGGTATATAGCTCTATGTGAAGGCCCTGGGTTCAATCCCGAGAACCCCCCCCCAAAAAAAAGCAGGTGAACAGGGCATGTGGGCTCTGTGGTAGCTGCTGTCCTGTCCCCAGGACGTGTGTCACCCAAATGTGCAGAGCTTGGTTGGAAAGTTTGCAAAGAATTTCAAAATAACCACAATATAGCCTTTAAAGTGTGGAGGCTCCAGACTCTGAGGCCTTGTGGGACTTTGTGGGTACCTTCGCTGTGCCCTGTTTCTTTGTCCATAAACAGACTAGTTTTCTAGCATAAAAAAAGTAAAAAGAAACAGGTGAATTTTGTTTAACAAGACATTTAAGTTATATTTAACTTAACATAACCAAAATATTTTCATTCCAACATGTGATCGCATACAACAATATTATCAGCAGTTTGTATCTTTCTACTTTTTATACCAAGTCTTTGAAACCCACTGAGTATTTTTTGCTCCCGGCCCCTCTCATGTTTCATCTACCACATCTCACGAGCTTCATAGCTCGACAGGTCTGGAAGCTTCCGCGGGGGACAGTGCAGGCCTAACCCCGGGAATTGGGGCCAGGCGCAGGACCCTGGCAAGTTCCTGGCTTTCTGCTCCTGAGAAGGGCCTAGGGTGCAGAACCGGGTGTCCGGCTATGGCTGTCTGCCTTGCTTTCTCCTCCCCAGCACCTTGTCCACCCGGGAGAGCCGTAGAAATGGAGGCAGTGCTGCTCTCCTGACTCTCTGGGGTTAGGTCTGCAAGTGTCACCATTGCTTTGTGTTTACAGTCCTGGGATTGTCTCCAGGGAGCAGTAGCCACTTAATAATTGTTAAGTAACTGAATGCATGTAGACGGGAGGAAACGAAGGCCACAGAGGTGAGATCTTTTACTGTCCTCCAGGTTTTCAAGGGGAAGGGACCTGGGACAGGAGGCCAGCAGGCTCCCAGGCCCCTCTGCTGGGCCTGTAACACCTGCTCTAGGAGGTCTCATCTCCACAGAGGTGGGCCAGGAGCCCCCCCCCCCCCAGAGCGCATGACAGGTGAGCGACCCACTGATAGGCCTGTTTACACCAACGCATTTCCGTCTCCAAATGCAAATCACATGACAGTATGGCTCTTTGATATCCCTGGAAGGAAAACACACAAAGATCATGGTTCTCTTGCTGCGGCACACTCTAGGGATGCACAGTGATATCACGTGTGCCCTCCCTTGGGGCCCCCACCAGAGCTGGGGACAGGGCTCAGGGGAAGGGGAGGAGAGGCCACCATGCCAGCTGCCCGGGCAGGACAACATGGACTTGGGCACACTGGAAACCAGCCGTCCTCCCATCTCAGTCTCTGTACCTCTCACTGTTACAATTTCTGCCATCTCTGGATGCCACTTAGACTGTTACTTTAGGACAACTTAAATGTTTTTCATAGAGCATTAAAAGTTTTGGTGGGATTAGAAATACAGCAGCGCGATGACACAACACTTGCCAGGCATGGGCAGACTCTGGGTTTCATCCCCAGTACATCAAAATAAGACGTTTGCGTTACAGAAAATTTTAAATATGTATGTACAAAAGTAGCCTGAATAATATAATACAATGTATAGATAATATAAAATGGATGTGTTTGTAATGTATGTAATGTAAACGTATGTGTTACATATAGAATATGGAATATATTGTAATACTGTGTGTTATAATGTGGAAGTTATAGACAATTTTATTGAGAACTCGCCGACCACTGTCACTCTGTATCCTCACTGAGTTTACTCTGAAGCAAACCCCTGGGTCCTCTGAAGCCTCCCCACTAGTGACTTCAGTATCTCTGTCGTTCATCGCCTTCCAAGAAAGACCCGGGCCTCTTTGCATGGGTAGGAGGCAGACGGGCGTCCTGGAAGGTGTGATCCAGGCGTCGCCCCAGCGTGTGGGTATGCGGAGCGTGCGGTACCAGGGGGGACTGTCTCCAGGGCAGGGTGAGAGCAAACCGAGTGGCAGGGCTTCGTCTCTGTGCCGCCTTGTCACCCAGTGCTGTGTTGAGGACCGTGCGTCTCGGCCTCAGTCTCAGTCCAGACCCTGCCCGGCGTGCCTGGTGTGCAGGGCCTGATCACAGGCGGAGGCTCTGAGGGCCTTTCGGGGACCCTGTGCTGCAGGCCCTCTGCGGGCAGGTCCCTGCGCACCACCTCCTGAGCGGGAGAGCCGGCCTGCTCCCCAGGCCTCAGTTTCCTCAGCAGTAAAATGGGGCTAAGAGCAGTTGTGCCACCCGTAGCTCCATGAGGACGCAGGGAGATGCCCCAAGGACTGTGTCTGAAAAAAGCCGGGCAGAATGGCAATTGCAGGATTGCCATTACAATTGCAGTCTTCTTTGTCCATGTTTTTGGTTTCGCTTCTGCTGGCAGCTGGGAAAGCTCTCCTTGCTGCTTCCTGAGCGTCCCCCGGACAACAGAGCTGCACGTCCTACTTCTCCCATCTTCCCCCGGGAAGGGCCTCCTTCGCAGCCGGACCCTGACCTCTCCGTGCTAGGGGGTTTCGGTTCCGAAGCCCTGAAACTCAGAGTCCCAGCGCCCAGCCTGTGAGCCTGTGAGTCACGTCTGTCTACTGGGGAAACCAATCAGTCCAGAAAAAAGCCCAGACTCCCCTGGGCATCCCCAGCTGCCTGCGCCTGGCATGAACAGTGCCACCCGCCACCCTGTCCCTGCCAGACGGTTGGGCAGGCTGCCAGACCCGCGAGTCACACCCGGGATGGCCACAGACAGCCCCCGCCGGCTCAGCTGTGTGCGTGCGTGTGTGTGTGTGTGTGTCTGTGTGTGTGTGCGCACGCTCTCACACACATACACAATGCTCTTCTCCCTTCTCCTGGGCTGGCTTGTTTTGCTCTGGGCTGCAGATTCATTTTTAGACTCCGGCCTCCTCCCTCCCCTCCATCTCCTGCTTCTATTCTTAGAAAGCAAAGCGGGATGTGCCGGGCTCCGGAGTGAAGTACACAGAAGTTTGCCCACGTGCTCTGGCCGCCTGAGATATGGAGTTAATTAAAAAGGAGGCTTTGAGCGGCGGGTTCATTGGCCGGAAACACAGCTGGCGGGGGCTGCCCGCGTGGGGGCCCAGCGCAGCTTGCTCACTCGAAGGGGGATGGATAGATGCTCCAGTTGCCCCCGGAAAGTGCCGCTGCTGTGCCAGGGCTGCCCTGCCTGGTGGGTTATGGAGGGCGGCGTGTGTGTTGGTTAAATATGAACTCTCTGAGCATGTTGGGCTGCGGAGAGATTTTAATTAGATAAATAAATTTAAAGGGTTTGGGAGGGAGGCTGCCTTCAGGAACCGGAGCAAGCTGGAAAGTGCCTTGTCTGCGGAAGGAAGCTGACCTTCCTCAAGGCCGGCTGCAGCTCGGGAGGGAGGGGAGAGCTGGGGAGAGGACCAGGGTGGGGGAGGGGCTGCGGGGGCCTGATCTCCCTGGGCTGCCCGGGGAGCTGCATGAATTCAACATCCCAGCTCTCTACTTCCTGGCTGTGAGACCCTGGCAAGGTCTCTAACCTCTCTGTGCCTCCACTGTCTCCCCTGCGAGCTGGGGTGCCAAGCGTAAGAGCTCTTTTCCTAAAGTTAAAACAAAGAGCTTCAGATTAATTCATCTACACAGTTCACTGTAAAGGAAGCCGACAGTCACAGCAGGAAAACGTCCATTCTGGGCCGGGAAACCCCAGTGGCCCTGAATGGAGCAGAGAGCAAGACCCCGCTGGACTCCGCTGTCCAGCCAGAGAGGCAGGGGCGGCTGAGAGAGGGCCGCTGTTCAGGGCCACCGGCGGCCGAGCCGTCCCTGTCCCTGACCCCAGCGTCTCAGCAAGCCATGCTCCGCGATGGTGGCTCCTTTTCCGGGTTGTCTGTTTCCTAATCTAAAACAGTTCCACAAGCATCGTGCATACGCAGCCCTGATCAAAAATCAAACCTCTGGGCAGCACGGGGGTGAACGAAGAGGTCTAACCTCTGGCCAGCGCGTCTCGCTGCAGTTCGGCTTTTGGATGACGGTGAACGGGAGTGCGCGCCGTGGCCACCTCCGAGTCGCTCAGATTTATATGTAAATGTGAGTATAGTATGCAAATTAGGCCAAACAAGTGAGCTTCAAAACAGTGGTCTTGGCAACTCTCCAGAACCGTGCTTATCTAACTTATTCTTTTATTTGTTAATTTTTATAAATATTTCCTTTGAACCTATGATATAGACACATAGTAACAAGAAGCGTAGAAAAGATGGAAACTGAAAGCGAAGAATCACCTTCACAGCTCTGCACCTGCCCAGCCGTCTCCTCCCCTGCCCAGGGCAGGCCTGTCGCCCATCTGAAGTGTCCATGTGCCCTGGCACTAGTTCGCTAGTGTGCCATCTTCCTGCCTCGTCCTCCGGTGTGCTGAGATGACAGGCATGCACGCCCACGGCATGCTGCTGCGGCTCCTTCTCGGACACGGGCACACAGCGCCCCCTTTGTTGTCGCACAGTGGCGGCGGCCCCCGGTGTGTCCTCCCCGAGCTCTGCCTCTGGCGCCGTCCTCACCAGGGCTAAACACAGAAGCCTTGTTCTTCTGGCCGGCTGCGTCGTACTCCACCGTGCAGATGGACGCGGGTTATTTTCAACTTCACGGTGGATGTGGAGATTTCAAAACGCATCGCTGAATTCTCTGCATCCCTTCTTGGTAGAGATCTGTGTCGGGTCTCCGTGGCAGGCGGGGACTGGCCGCGGAGGCTCCATCGCTCGGACACCGGGGTCGCCCTTCCTGGGAGTGCTGGCCTGTAGATGCACATGACCCGGGACTAAAGAGCCTTCCAGAAGGTTCTCTGGCTCTTTGAGTCATCACGCCTGGATCCTCCTGCTGTGACCTGCAGGATGTTTGACCCATAAAATTGTTAACATAGCTAGTGAGTCAAATTCAAGTTCGAGGCCAGCTTGAACTACGTAGTGAGGCTCTGTCTCAACAAAACACCCCTCTCCAACAAAAGCAAAACATTTGGGGTAATAATAAATTATTAGAGCAATGGGTGTGTTAGCTAGCTTTCCATTGCTGTAACTAAACAGCTGAGAAAATCAACTTAAAGGAAGAAAGCTTTATCTTGGCTCAGGGTACCAGAGGCTTCAGCCCATTCTTGTTTGGCCTCCTGGCTTTAGGCTGTGGCGGGGCCGGAACATGCTTAGTGGCGGCTGCTCCCTTGACTATGCTGGGAGCCTTAGAGAGTATGTGGGGCTGAGGTCCCTATCACTGTCAAGCCACACCCCTCAGTAATGTCACTTCCTCCCACTGGCCCCTCCTTCCAGAGGTTCCCGAACTTCCAGTGTGCCCGTGTGTAAAGCCTGGGGATCCGGCCTTATGAGCCTGAGCCTTGAGGACATTTAAAATCAAAACAGTAACAACAGATTTTATGTGCCCCTGTCTACCTAATAATCTGGCCCCATAATTTCCCACAAGGATTATCTCTTCCTGATTTTTTAGACACTTGAGGCAAAATTCACATGTCATAAAATTATCCATTTGAACGTTTACACATAAGTAGCATTTAGTACATTCACAAGATTCTAGAACACCACTTCTAGAACATTTCCATGACCCCCAAAGAAAAACTATACCTATTAAAGCCATCCCCCATTCTCTCCTCCTAGACGCTGGCAACCCCTGCACTGCTTTCTATCTCTACGGTTTAACCTTCTCTGGGCATTTCATATCAGCAGAATTGTGTGACATGTGGTCTTTTGTGTCTGATCTCGCTTGACGCGACGCCTCCTTTTTTTTGATATTGCCATACGTGCATATACCACCGCGTGTTTAACCTTTCACTTGCTGGTGGGCATTTGGGTTGTTTCTATTGTGCGGCTTTTGTGAGCAGTGCCGCTGCTGAACACGAGCATACACAGAGTCCTCTGAGTACTTGCTTTCATTGGGCTGCATTGAGCAGTGGAATTTTCAGATTGTGCAAGAAATAGTTTTAACTTCTTAAGGGCCTTCTGAACTCTATTTTCCAGGGGCTGGAAATTTTATTTTTATTTCCTCACTAGCACCTTATGAAAGTGTCAGGTTCTCTCCACCCTCATAACACAGGTCCATTCAAGACCCTCTTAGCCATCCTGCTGTGGGGGACACGGTCTCTCCCTCTGGTCTCGGTTTGCACGTTGCTGTTGACTGAGACTCTGAGCACCTTGCTGGCTCCCCAAGAGCTTGGAGAGACTATTGTTTGGGCGCCTTGGTGCCCCTACAGGGTCTTGTGCACTAAGCCTCAGCCTTCAGTCACCAGAAGGGCTCCTGGGCTGGGTTCCATGTAGGCTGGTCCCGTGGGGTCTGAGAAGTAGACTGGCTTTGCAGGACCTGGGCTTCCTCGCAGCGTGGAAACCTTAGTGCCGGCAGTGTAGGGCACTGAATAGAGAGCAGAAACGTGTACAAGGGAGACTTCTCCAGGTCTCTGTCCTTGCTGGGCTCCCCAGGGTGTAATCCCTGTGGCCTTATCCCTTCCATGAAATGACTGGACTTCTGTCTACGTTTCAGAGCATGCCTCTTCGTTCTACCCACTTGTCCTTGACTGTATGATCCCTCTACCCACCAGGACCAAAGCAGGGTGCATTATCAACCCTGGTGACTCCCATCCCGGCTGGGGTGGTGTGGTCTGAGACTGCTGAAAACACAAGGGAAAAGTCCTTCCTCGCCCCAGGGAGGGACTGAGCTGGAAGCCCACGTGGGGCCCAAGAGGAGGCTGGGGCCTGGAGAGCGCTGCTCTGGTCTTCCCCAGGCCACATTTTTTTTTTTTTTTTGGAGACAGGGTCTCGCTTTGTAGTTCAGGCTGGCCCTGAGCTCACTATGGTGCCCAGGCAAGCCTCGAACTCAGCAATCCTCCTGCCTCTGCCTCCCGAGTGCTGGGGTTACAGGCGTGAGCCACCACGCCTGGCACTGTGGCATTGATGGCTGGTGGCTGTGAGTCTCCATACCCAGCATTGTATGTGGTTTCCGGGGATCAAACTCAGGACCTTGAGTGGCAGGCGCTGGAACCACTGAGCTAACCCTCTGGCCCCCCAGGCCACATTTATGCGTAGGAGCTCTTAGCTGCTGGTGGTGCTGCCCCCCATGGAGTGGGGGAAGAAAGCACAGGAGCGAGTTCTCGGGGGGCTGATGTTGGGCTCTTCGCTGGAATAGGCTCGGAGTGGAAGAGCAGGCCCTAGGGCCTAGGTGGTTGGGCTGCCACATCCATTTTGTATGAAATGCTTTCTAATTGAGCGAAGTTAATTTTATTAGCATGGCACAATACACTTTCACATGCATGTACACCTATGTACCAGCTCTTTCCACACTCAAGTACCATGTGCACAGTGGACCTCCATCCTGGGCACTGGCACCTACTTCCTGACTCATACGAGGCACGTGCTTTCTCCGTCAGAGGTCATCTCTGCTGACACAGGGAGCAAAGGCCAAAGCACCCAACTGGGCACCTCCCAGTGGGTGAATTTGATGCAGGTTCCGTGGTAGGAAGCTCCGGAGAGTCTCTTTATGAAGCCCTTACCCTGGCCAGGGGACTTACATGTTTGCTCTCATTCACTGTTGATACTGCCTCTGGGGTGCAAAGGGGTGTTGTCTTTGTCACCGAAGAAACTGGAAGATGGCTCTCCCCAGTTCACACAGTCTGGGGAGGCTGAGGCAGGAGGCTGGCAAATTTGATCCCAGTCTGAGTGTCTTAGTAAAACGCTGTCTCAAGACAAAATAAAAAGGGCTCAGTGCTTCCTACGTTCGATTCCTAGAATAGACAAAAAGAAAGAAACTGAATCGCAAAGTGCTGTGCCCAAGGCATCACTGGGGAGCTGCCCTGGGATTCTCCATCCACAGTGTGCCCTGGGAGCAGCCCACACCCCCGACCACTGTGGAACAGCCTGGCAAACCCGTTCCTCCTCTGGCTCCCTGGGGCCGATACTTGGAATTTGGTGAGAAGGGAAAGGGCAGGAAAGCATATGCTTGTTGCTTGCGGATGTGACGTGTCCTCAGTCAGCACCTAGCTGAAACAGGCTGACTCCTGTCATCGGTGTCGGTGGCTGACTGACAGGCTGCAGCGGAGCGTGGTGCCTCCTTCTACTTCATCTAGCCGGAGTGTGGCCTGGCGGCTGTAGCAGAGAGGCAGGCCCATGGTGACTGCTCTCCTGGAGCTTTCTGTGCCCCATAAGTGGCTGACACTCACGTGACAGGAAACGACCAGGGTTGCAACATGTAATTCTCTCCGGATGAGGCCTTTTCGTGCTCTTCAGCCTCATCTCATGCCCACCTCCTTGGTCCCTGGACCTCACCCTGCAGACAACAGTGCCACAGCCCTGTCCCTGTCCTCTCTTGACTGGCCTCTGCTTCCGGTCCCCAGCCTGAGGAGCTGGGGGACTGGGTTCAGACTTCGGGTCCCCATCAACTTTTCTTTGTGCCTCTCATCTGCCGTTTTTCTGAGACAAACCTGCCAGAGGGGCTGGCTTGAGTCACACAGAAGCTCCTCCTGGGTGGATGAGGCTGGATTTGTTTGGCAAGCGCCCTCAATGTGCTAGTCTTCAGTGTTTAAGATGGAGAGAGAGCCTTGTTCTCAGGGGGCCATTACACTCTTACTGGGGAGACGACAGGTGTGGTATGTGAGGAAACTTCGGTCAAGATGCTGAGAACAGATTTGAGCAGGAGGACAGGGACTGTGGAGCCAGTTTGTCTCTGAGACAGGACCTCAGACAGAGCTGCCGCGCCTGCCAGACTCCGCCTACACGGGCTGTGTGCACGGCAAAGGAAGGCTCCTAAGAGGACCGCTTGGTGGCCACTACAACGCGCCCCCTCTTGTCCAGAAGTTGCAGGGGGCAATGTGGGGCCTCCCGGTCCTTGGCAATCTAAGAGGAGGACATTGGCCGGCAGCACTTCCGCCCAGGTTTGCAGGAGCAGAGAATCTGAGTGCCTCACTCCCCTGACGATAACGAGCACATAGAGCCAGCACAGGGTCCTCTCACATCCGGTTTAGAAGGTGGCCTGGGCGGGGTCGTCCAACAGGCTGGAGGAGAAAGAGCCGCGAGACACCTTCAGGATGACCAGGGATGTGCCTGTGTCTTGAAGGAAGATGAGTTTACCCTTGGTGGGGGGCGCCAGGGAAGAAGGTTGACAGTCAGTGGGGGGTGGGGGCTCCGACATATACCCAGTGGGGCATCAGGGGGCCTGGTCCCAGGAGAGCAGGGACTTCTTCCCTTCGTGCTTCCTCCTGTCAACCAGACCCTGGAGAGGTGGAAGAGCACGGAAGCCCCTGGGAGGGGCAGCTCCTCCTGGGAATCCCCATGGGCAGAGAACTTGGAGCTGGGAAGGGAAAGACTCACAGCATCCCGAGGTCAGGGCTGGCATTGGAAGTGTAAGTGGGAAGATTTGGGGTAAGGACCAGAGAGTCCTGGAACCTGCCTCGATTCTCATTCAGGATGGAGAGTGGCTGGAAAATTTAAATGCATGGTGGAGGACACGAATAACGGGACTTCAAGAGTGTCTCTTGAACGTGCCTGTGCGCTGCGTTGATTGCACAAATGAATAAGATCATTTGCATGCAGAGAAGGACTAGGGATGAATGGAGAGGATTTGTGGCACTGAGCGATGGGAGAAGGACCGCTTGAGCCAGAGAGCTCAGGGGAAGCCCTGGAGGCGGGGCCTCAGGCGTGGGGGAAGGAGCTGAGCCCATGTGGGGAAGGAGCCTAGGGTTGGAGAGAGATGAAGGTTAGGGGTGAGGGCTCCAGTGGAGGGCTCCCCGCGGAGGGCCTGAGCGGGAGCCACTTGCAGGGGGGACAGCAGAGTAGGGAAGAGGAGAAGGAGCGAAACGGCCGGCCCGAGTTAAGGGCTTCAGGAGAGGGGACTTTGTGCTGGGCGCGACAGGGAACCAGGAGAGGACTTTGAAGAGGGAGGAAGTGCCACGTGCCACCTGGCACAGCCAGCTGGCCGCGCCAGAAGCACAGACAGGCTGCAGAGCCCACCGTGTCGGGTGGACAGAAGTGCTGGTGGCGGTGTGGGCTGGGGAGGTGATAAAGGGGCCGTCAGCTCCGGACCCTTCAAGAATCTGCAGATGGAGCTCTTGGGACAGACTGCTGGCCGCAGTGCATGATGGGAGAGGTGAGGGTGACAGTTCTGAAGGTTCTCGCCCACGCTGGGGAGCGACAGGGGAGGAGGGGCTGATCTGGGGTGGACAGTCAGCGGTTCTCCTGTAGCTCAGGGAACACCCAGGAAGGCTAGTACTCACTTGAGGGGGTAGTGGGGGTGCAGAATAAGAGTTAATAAGGCTCTGGGGTCAAGCTATTAGGCTCAGCTGTGTGGCCTTGGCCAAGTGTATCTCTTCTTCGTCTACCCAGACTGTGCCTATGGGGTGGGGCCATCCACGCCTCTCTGCAGTAGGTCTGTCACCTAGACGCACTCAGAACTGGGCTCCGTTCACCTGCTGGGCATTGTTTGGTTTGGTTTTGTTTTTTAAATTCAAATAAACGTGGCAGTTAACTATCATAGAAGGTCACTCACTGTCTTTGGCAAGTCTTCTCAGCCACAAAGTAGGGGTAAAAACCTCTCTACACGGCAAGAGCCCTCTGGTTCGCTGAAGGCATGGAAAGCCCTGCACCGTGGGCCTGGCCCTCCTGACCAGGAACGCAGGAAATGGGGGCTGCTACCGGGTCTGACGCTGAGCTGAGCTCCTGGTGCCTGCTCTGAGCAGCAGGCTTTCATCTCTAGCTGACACATTTCTCCTGAAGCCTTCAGGATCTGGGTCCCTCTACAGGAAATCCGGCCCTTAGGTGGAAACCCTCCAGCCACATTTCTGGCTTGGGCTGCTCTCTGGCATGGAGTTTTTTAATGGTATTTTTTTTTTCTTTTAAGCAGGATCTCTCTTCCTAGTTCAGGCTGGCTCTGAGCTCACTATGTAGCCCAGACAAGCCTCGAACTCAGTAAACTTCCTGCCTCTGCCTCCCAAGTGCTGGGATAGCAAGCATGAGCCACCATGCCCGCCATGATTATTATATTATTTAATGAACTGACCATTTCATCATTGTGAAATATACATCTGTAATGTGGAGAATTTCTGTTTTAATATTGATGTATAATATTAATATTCTCATCTAATATCCATTTTTTATCTTTGTTTAGTACAGGATAAGAAATATGGGTGTAGCTTCAGTCTTCTGCATGTCTATAACCAGTTTTCCTAGGACCATTTGTTAAAGAGACTCTCTTTCCTTAATGTATTTTTTATGTCATTGTCAAAGATCAGGTGGTTAAATGCACCTGGGATTGTTTCTACATCCGCTATTATTCTTCTTATCCATAGATCTGATTAGGTGCCAGTCCAAGCTGTTTTTATCACTGTCATTTTGTAATATAACTTGAAATTTGGGATTGGAATGCCTCCTGTTTTGCTCTTGATGCCCTAGGTTGTTTTTGTCTCCTCTTATTCCATATGAATTTGGGGATTGTTTCATCTAGTTCTGTGAGGAATGTTATTGGCATTTTGATTGGGCCTGGATTCAACCTGTGTGAGTTGGGAGAATGTGACCATTTTGACAATACTGTTTCTACCAATCCTGAAGCAGAAATACCTCTTGATTTTCTGATATACTCTTCTATCCTGTTTTTCAGAATACTATAATTTTCCCTGTAGAGTTCTTTCATATCCTTGGTTAGATTAATTGTTAAGGATTTAATTTTTCTTGATGCCATTGTGAATAGTATTGTTTTCCTAATTTCTTTCATAATGAGGTCAGGAATAGTGTTGATTTTTGTGTGTAGAGTTGTATCTTGCTATGTTGTTGAATTTGAAGTTTTTTGGTGGAATTTTTTTTTTTTTGGTCTTCTGGGTAAAAGGTCATCTCAGTTGCAAAAAGTGGTACTTTGACTTCTTCCTCCTTATAGGTATTTCTTTTATTTCTTTGTCCTGCCTGTTTGCTCTGTTTTATGTACTGTATTGAACAAGAGTGGCAATAGATGACATCTTTGTCTTGTTCCTGATTTTTTTTTTTTTGCTTTTTGAGACAGGGTCTCGCTTTGTAGTTCAGGCTGGCCCTGAGCTCACTATGGTGCCCAGGCAAGCCGCCGCGAACTCAGCAATCCTCCCGTCTCTGCCTCCCGAGTACTGGGATTACAGGCGCGAGCCACCACGCCCGGCTATAATTTCCCTTTTAACTGGGTCCTTATCTGGCTTTGAAATTAGGGTAATGCTAGCTTTGAGGAATGACTTTGGAAGTACTCTTTCCTTTTCAATTTCATTAATGAGTTTGAGGACAGTTGGTATTAGACCTTCCTTGAAGTTCATATAGAATTAAGCAGTGAATCCTTCAGATTTTGAGCTTTCTTAGTTGGTAGGTATTTTGGGTTTTGTTTGTTTCCAACATCTCAATTTCACTGCTTCTCATTGCGCTATTCAGATTTTATATCTTCATGGTTAAATTTGGTAATTAATACATATCTAGAAATCTACTTATTTCTTCTTGAGTCTCTAGTTCATTGGAGCATGGGTTTTCAAAATAAGTACAGTCTTCTGAATTTCATTACTGTCTACTATGATTTTGTCTTGTATTTCCAATTGCATTGATATGTATCTTTCTTTTTCTTTTTCTGGTAAGATTGTCTAAGAGTTTCTTTTTGTTTACTCTTTCAAAGAACCAGATCTTTGATTTGCATCTTTTAAGTGTTTTTAGTACTTTTTTTAGTCTCAATTTGATTTGTAATCTTTATAATTTTCTTCCTTGTCCTGGCTTTGGGTTTGGATTGTTCTTGTTTTTCTAGAACCTTGAGGTGCATCGTTAGGTTCTGTGGCCTCACTCTGATGTGAGTGTTCACAGCTGTAAACTTTCCTCTTAAGACTGTGTCCCACAGAACGTGTTATTCTGCATGCATTATTGTTTATTCTAGAAACGAATTTCTTCCTTGATTTCCTCCGTGACCACTGATTATTCAAGACTGTGTTGTTTAATCTCCATGTGTTTTCATAATTTCTGTGGTTTCTTTTGCAGTTGAATTCTAGTTCTATTATGTTATGATCTGATAATATACATGGGATAATTCTGATTCTTTTGTATGGAAGCATGCATTAGGAGTAGTATGTGGTTTATTTGGAGAAAGTTTTATGTGGTACTAGAAAGAATATGTATTTTGTTGTTGGGTGGAATACTTTGTAGATATCTATTAAGACCACTGTTCAAAAGTGAGGGTCTACTAATTTTTAAAAAAAGTTTGTCTAGTTGATTTGTCTTTTTGTGAAAGTGAGTGTTGAGATCCCCCACTATAACCATTGTGATGGGTGATTGGCTATGTCACCTTGAGAAAGTAACAGAAAAGAACAAGGAAAAGAAGAAAAAGACAGTGATCTTAAATTTTTCAGGGCGGTTCTGTGTCTGGCCTGCACATCTCTGCAACTTTCCCTTGTTGCTGTCTCCTGGCCGGACCCTGTGGTCCTATGATACCAGACACGCTCACATCCACAGGAGTTGTTCTGTAGTTCAGTTCTGAACAGTTAACCTTTCTCCCAAGTTGTTCACTGTTAAATATAGCGAGTACAGCACTGGATTTCTTCTCACCCGCCTTGCCGAAAGAGTCACTTTCAGAGGAAAAATCTCATGCTATATTTTCAGTTTAAAATAGCTGCTGGCTTTCCTTGGGTTGAGCACCGCTGGCCTAGTGCATGATTTCCCCCCAGAGCTGTTGGGCTTTACCTTGTGTTGGTGGAGACAAGTCCCCTTTCCTGCGAGCTGTGGTTCCGTTCTCCACTCTCTTTTTTTTCTGTGTTGTTCTGTTTCTCTAGGTTCTCTGTAGTTTCTAGTTTTTCTGTCAATTTCTTCCTGCTTCTTAGTGATCTTCTTTTTCTCTTCATCAAGTTTTTCTTTTCCAGTTGGCTTAATTCCAGACCCCAGAGATGTTGTATTTTGCTACCTATCTGCAGTCTCTATGTTTAATCCTGTGCTTTTTGGGTTATCTGAATTCCTTAGAATTCCATTTTAATTTTCCTATTTAGTTCTTAGTTTTACTTCTCTACTTTATTCTTAATGGCTGCTATGAGGATTAGAATGTACGATCTCAGCTTTTTACTTTTGAATTGACATTACTATTGTATAATGTCATGTAATGTACAGACAGCTTGCAAGTACCTAATTTTTGTTTCTGTATCTTTATATTATATTCATTATATATTTCGGATATCCACATTAGAAGTGCTACACGGTGAGGGTGTAATTTTTCTTTACATAGCTTAATGATTTTTTTTTTTTTTTTGAGACAGGGTCTCGCTTGGTAGTTCAGGCTGGCCCTGAGCTCACTATGTAGCCCAGGCAAGCTTCGAACTCAGCAATCCTCCTGTCTCTGCCTCCCGAGTACTGGGATTACAGGTGTGAGCCACCACACCTGGCACTGTGGTATGTGGTATTGATTGCTGATGGGTGTAAGTCACCATGCCCAGCATTCTATGTGGTCACTGGGATCGAACTCAGGACCTTGTGCTTGCAAGGCAGGCACCAGAACCACTGAGCTAAATCTCCAGCCCAGCTTAATGATTTTTTGAAAAGAGATTAAGAAGAAAATGAGAAAAAAATAATATAGTTTTTTGTAGACACTCATATATTTAAAATTTCCTCTTTTCCATGTGTCTGTATTTCAGGCAGAAGAACTTCATTCAAGGGTTTTTGTATGGCTGTCAACAAATGCCCTGAGCTTTTGTTTTTTCTGAGATGTCTTTATTTTCCCTTTGTTCTTGAGGATATTTTTACTGGATTTAAAATTTTGTTGAAAGGAAATTTAAAAAATCATTCTAAAGACATTTTCCTACACCTTCTAGACTCCATGATTTCTGCCAGGACATCAGTCTTTAGCAAGATTGTTTGTTGTTCCCCTGTATACAATGTGTTATTTTTCTCATGCCACTTTCAAGTTTTACTTCTCAGTTTGGCTTTTTTTTTTTTTTTTTTTTTTGAGACAGGGTCTCGCTGTGTAGTTCAGGCTGGCCCTGAGCTCACTATGTAGCCCAGGCAAGCCTCGAACTCAGCAACCCTCCTGTCTCTGCCTCCCGAGTGCTGGGATGACAGGCGTGAGCCACCACGCCCGGCTCAGTTTGGCTTTTGACAGTTTGACCAGTTCCTTGGTCTAGGATTCTTTGTGTACATTTTCCTTAGTGTTCATTGAACATCTTGTATCAGTTCAGTTCTATCTTTCACTAAATTAGGAACATTTTGCCTACTATGTCTCCAGATAGCATTTCTGCCTGGTTTTCTCTCTCTCCTCTCCTAGGATACCATTTACATGTATGTGGGACACTTAATATTTAAATGAGTTCCTGAGTTTCTTAAATCATTTTTGTCTCTGTTTTCACACTGGCTAATTTCTGTTAATCTACTTTCAAATGCACATATCCTTTCCTCTGTTGTCCATATGGCTGTAAAAGATTTACCCAGTGAATATTTCATTTTGGATACTAAAATTTTTAGTTCTATAGTTTCCATTTGGTCTTTTGTATTGTTTCTAATTCTCTGAAGAGAATTAGAAACTTTTTTACTACCTGTAACTATATATGCATCTATCATTTTTAAACTTCGCTGGAATAATTTTAACAGTAATAGTAAATCTTTGTATTTGACTTCCTACATACTTGGTTTAATTGACTCAAGGTAAATGCTTAGATAATTCTTCTGAGGATTCATTCCATTTCTGGTGTTCACGTGTCAGTTTGTAGACTGTACCCGGCTAGTATCCTTCTACCTCTGCCTGCAGATAAGGCCTGCAGACATGACTTGGGACTCTGAACCTGGATCACCACCCCGGATCACCCTGTTGGCTCCTGGCTTCACCAGGAAGCCAGAGGGTTAGAGGCAGGGGAGACGTGACAGTGCAGAGGGTCACAGTGGTGCGATGCAGCCCATGGCCTGCAGAAGGCATCTCCTCCAGAAGCTGAAGAGGAGCAGAATGTAGACTTTCGCTGAGACCCTTGGGGAAGAAAGATCACAGCTTTCTGACACAGTGTAGACTTCTGACATCCGGCCTGTGGGACAGTAAAGGTGTGTTTTTGAGCCATCAGGTTGGTGGTAATGTAGCACGTTAGCAGCAGTAAACAAATACGCTGGATACAGTAAAAGTTGAATAGTGAAGGTTCTGGGATTCTGTTATTTTTCGGTTTCTCACATCTTAGCAGGCATTTAGCTGGATAAGTGAACTTCACACTCTGTGTCTAGGACAACTGTACTGGTTTGAGTTCACATCTTTGTCTTACCCCTGCTTTGGGGATGTCCCTGTGTTGCTGGGGGTCAGTCAGCCATGTAGGTGAACAGAATTTGGGAATCTCCTCTCCGTACCCTCTTCATCTTTTTCCTGTGTGTGTGTGTGTGTGTGTGTGTGTGTGTGTGTGTGTGTTCCCAGGGACAGAACTTCTTTTTCTATTTTTATTTCAAGACAGAGTCTTGCTAAGTTGTCCTGACAGGGCTTCAACCTGCCATCTGCCGTCCTGACTTTCTGGTATCCTGGTCCCCCTGGTGCCCCTCAGCTTGCTGCACTCAGCCCAGGCCGGAAGCCCCACAGAGCACGCACCCTCTGTGCTGTACCTCCTCCCTGGGGTCCACACTGCAGCGTCTTTAGAGTGCTCTGTGCCCCCCTGCCCAGCACCTGTTCTTGTGCTCTGTGGGGGCCCAGATGAATTTCAGTCATGACCAGAAGCAGATGCCTCTGGTTGAATTTTTGGGGTCCTCTGAGTGTCTTTTTTGCTCCTGAATCTGTTGTTACAGACAGGGGGAAAGAGAAGAAAACTTCTGTGGCATCATCTGGTGCCAGCCCGGCTTTGTCACTTCTAGCTGCATGATCTTGAGGGAGCTGAGCCCACATAATCCTCAGTTTCCTCACCTCTAAGACCTCACACCAAAGGGCACTTCCAGGGCCCGTGAGAAAACGCAGGCATTTGGACAGTGCGCGGCCTGAAGCTTGTTCTCCTCATTATTTACAAGCTTCTCCCTGTTGCGCTTGGAAGAAGAACTTGAGAGCCAAATGCTGTTCAGTTTTTCCAGCTCCTTTCATTCTTCCAAATGGGCAACCCTGGGAAAGGGGTCTTTTTTCCTGCCAGGAAAATGAGAGTTGAACAAAGGACACATTGGCAGGCTGTGAGTCACAGTGTGCACTCTTCACACTTGATTTCCCCAAACCAGATATGCTAGGTAGACTCTACCCCCAAGTCCCTGCCCACTGAGACTAAGAAGAGGCCCGGAATGTCGCCCATGCAGAGCCCAGGGTCCGGGCGGGGCTCCCCCTTGGCTCTGCGGTGCTGCTCTGGGCCTGGTTTGTTTGTTCAGTGGTCGCTTGTTTACCGAGGTTTGTGGTGTGAGGTCACCACACTGGGAGCAGGGAGCACAGCAGCAGGCAGGACAGGCACAGGAGTGTGTGCATGGCTGAATGCGGGCTGGGAGTGTATGTGTGCATGTGTGTGTGTGTGTGTCTGCGCGCGTGCACGAGCGTGTGTACAGCCTGACAACTCAGGGAAGCCCGCCTAAGGAAGTGACATTCTAGGGTCTGTGAAGGTGAGTGACTTTCCTGGGAATATGAGAAGGAAAGAAGGGGCTGGAGGAGGTGGAAAGGCCTCGGTACAGACTCTGTGAGGGAAGGGCCTTGTAAGTTCTGGATAAAAATGGATCATGGGGGCTGAAAAGGAAGAATGAACTCAGAGGAGGGATATAGAGCTGCCAGATTTAGAAAAAAAAAAAAATCAGGATGTCCAGAGAAATCTGAATTGCAGGTAAAAGGCGATTTTTTTTTCTTTTTTTTTCTGGTGCTACCTGAAATTGAACCCAGGGACATCTTCCCCTGGGCCACAGTCTCAGATTTTTAACTTTTTGTTTGAATTTTGAGATAAGAGTCTCACTACGTTGCCCAGTCTGTTCTCAAGCTCATGTTCCTCCTACCTCAGCCTAGTAGCTGGGACTACAGGCTGTGCCCAGCCGTCTAGTACTTTCTTAGTATAACCCTGTCCGGAGGATGATGTGGGACATCCTGGGCACAGTTACACTTATGATTTATTAGTTGTTTATCTGAAATTCAAATTTTATTGAGTGTCCTGGACTGCACCTGGAGAAGTATGTGCAAGGCCTTCTGGGGCCAGGGCAAGGAGCCCTCTGGCACGGCAGGAGCCGGTGGAGGCTGTGAAGGGTGAACTCGGGTGGCCCGAGGCAGGGCTGAGTGAGGGACCAGGGCCCCGGGCCAGGTGGCATCCGAATCTGCTCCCTGTCCTCTGTCACGGGAGACTATGCCCTGGGCACCGGGGGGGGGGGGGCAAGCCGAGCTCCTCCCCTTCTGTCTCTTAAGAGCCAGGTCCTATCCACCGCCGCTCCCCAGCCTCAAGTGAGAGCTGCTGGCACACAGATTTCTTCTCCTCTGTTTGTTTTTGTGACTTGAAAGTGAGTCATCCACCCCTGGCCCAGTGTGCTGGGGCCTTTTTTCCTGGCTGGGAGTGGTGGGGGCTGTGGCTCTTCCTGAGTCTGCAGGGTTCAAGGTCAGTCTTCTCTGGCTACAGCAAGAAATGTAGACACTTTTGAAGCTGGGGAGTTCTGTGTTCCAGTCCTGGCTCTTGGCAGCTAATTATTTCACCTATTTGAGAGTTGGTTTCTTGAGCCTGTCAAGTGAGGAAGATAACAATGGTTGCTCGAGGATTTCATGAGAGAGGGTCCAGGATGTCCTTGGTGCTCAGTGCCTGTCTTCTGTCACCCCTTCCTGCTCCCTCCCTTGTCAGAAGAGGGCGTGGCGAGGTCAGCCCACAGGCTCCTGAGCAACCCAGACAGGAAGTCTTGTAAGCCAGACAGGAAGTCTCGTAGGCTTTGCGGCCAGACAGCCTTGGTGGCCTCTGAGAACAGTAAGGAGGGGGCGCGAAACTTCAATTATGCACTCTGAAATTTGAGTTCCAGATAATTTTCAGATTTTATTGGTACATGTTTGTGACTCCTGGCATTTACTTTTATCTTGGGGAACTGGTACAAACACACGTTGAAATCTTTAGCTGATTTTTCAGTGCCACAGAACACTAGATTTCCCCACACCCCTGATTCACAAGTAGGGCATTGGTTTGGCTGTCCTACAGAGACAGAGAGCAGGAAGGGTTCGCAGGACCCCTGTGGGGAGTGGGGTACCATCCGGCCCGGATGTCAACTGGCTTTTCTGGCCGCTTTGCCATGGCTGCTGGGTCTCTGCAGAGGTCTCCGCTCTTGCTCCTGGTCACTCTGGCTCCCTACACCTGCTGGCAAACCCCCTCACTTCCTGCGGCGACCCCAAGAGGGGCCGGAACATTCCACGCAGCTGCTGCCCACCATTCCTTAAGGACATTACTCATGTCCTTCTGGAACTTAGGATTTAGCTCAGGGTTGTGTACTGGGGCTTGGGGGGTGCTGTTGGTCTCTTCTGCTGGAAGCGGCACAAATGCTGGAACCCTGACCCTGCACCCCACCCCTGAGCTTTCAATAGGGCCAGGCACACTGTCAACCTGTGATGAATGCACATTTTAGGGCGGGATCTCTAGGGACAGCCAGGGTTTCTCTGAAAGGACTGAGGTGTGGCTGACCGGCACACAATTGATCGGATAGGGGAGACTGAGGCACAGCAGCAGAGACCAGTGCTTAGGCAGGCGCCAAGGTAGGCATCTTGCCGGCCTTCTCAGGGGAGGGGGAAGGGCTGACAGGTTCTCAGAAGCTGCGGCTGGGCGTTTGAGATGGGAACCCTGCTTCGAGGTGGGGACATGCCACTGGGCTCTCTGGGGGTCTCTAGAAGCAGCACTGGCCTCGGGCTCTGTGACAGCGGAAAGCCTCACTGTTCCCACTGGCAGGGGAAGCGTGGGGGACGCCGGGCAGGCTCTGAATGGATAAGGAAGTAGGCGGGGCTCCACAGAGGCCGAGCAGCACAGGCGCAGCTGCTGGGGAGGGAGGAGGAAGCAGCACAGGGAGGAAACGCTGCACTGTGACCTGCAGCTGGGAGAAGGTCTGCGGCCGGCCTGCCCACGGCGCGTCCCAGGCAGCTCGGGGACACAGGAAGGCAGAGGCCACGGCATCTGCAGCCTCCCGAATAGCAGAGATGTCCTCAGAGGGCACGTCCTGCTGAAGTCAGATCACCCTCCAGCAGCCTCCCAGGGCAGTTGGGAGCGACCCTCTGCTCACTGCAGTCCTCAAGGCCTGAGGCGTCTGTCCTTCGTGACCGGTCCTTACTGTTTGTCACATGACTTTGCTTTGTGTCCCTCTTTCTGTCTGGCACTCCCAGCACGCTTCCACCTCGGGGCCTTTGCACTCACCGTTCCCTGTGCTTGGAACACTCTCCCCAGTCTCAACCCTCCCCTCACGCCCTTGCCACGGGGGCTTGAAGGCCCGCTCTGAAGAGTCACCCCCAGAACCTCCCTTCAGGTCTCTCCTGCAGTTCTAAGTCAGCACAGAGCTCCCCACGCTCCCCGTGACTGGACCCAGACACGGAGCGGGCTCCTCAGTCTTGTTTGCCCCACGGAGGGCTTTCTCCCACAGGCCACAGTTGCTGAGGTCTACCCGGAACCTCAGGCCGTCCCAAGCCCAGGAGGCCTTTGAGGCGCCAAGACCAGGCTGGGCCCCCGTGCTGCTCCCAGGCTGCGTTGCACCCAGGATCATCCTGTTCCCGCGCAGTCTCCGGGCTGGTGAGAGGGCGCCGCATTTCCACGGCTGCCGCGTGGGAGCAGGCCACCGTGGCCGCACCTCCTGAGTGCCGTCCCCAGGGCCATGGTGGAGCCACCTCGCCTACACTCCAGCTGTCGGCCTTCGCAGGGGATGCCACCCCTCTCCTAGTCTCCCTCCCCCACTTCCCCCAGGAGCTGTTTTGATCTGGGGGTGTGAACATCTACAAAGAGCTCCTAGACTGAAGCCAGCGCGGGGAAGGGCCGGGCACGCGGCAGAGGCATGCACTCTAGGACCCCAGGGGCTCTGGTGGCCAAGGCGGGACGTTTCCATCCGAGCCCTGACCCCAGGCCTGGGCTCCTTCCTCTGTGTGCCGGGGTCCCGAGGACGCAAAAGGAAGGAAGACCCAGGCTGGTCTGCTGGGCTGGGAGTGCCCAGGCTGCGGATGTGTGGGGGGCTCAGCCGCGTTGGGGCGCTGCACCGAGGGGCTGTCCAAGGGAGACTGCCAGACACACAGAGACTCCGACACACTCTGTCCCTCTGCAGGACACAGGGGAGCCTGTTTCCAGGGGCCCGGGTGGGGACCGCGGCCAAGGGGACCCAGGAGAGCAGAAGCCCAGGAGGAGCCTACCGCCTGACCCTGGGTGGCTCCTCCGCCCCTCGGAGCCCATTTTCCCACCCGGAGAGGGTGCTGTCACGAAGAGCACTCTGGGCGGTGTCAAGCACTCGGGGCGCAGAGGCTTTGGGGTCAGAGCACCGGTGGGTGACAAGGGACACGAAGCAGCAGATGGTCGCGACAGTCTGGGGTGTTTGATGCCTCAGCTCTTTGTCAGTGGAAAAAAAGAAACATGTCAAAGGAAAAACCAGGAGGCCATGAGATGCCTGGAGCAGAGCTGGGTCCTCAGTCGGGTGTCCAGGTGGTAACGCCGGGGTGGAGATTCTGTCTGGGGCAGGCTCGGGCTCTGTGGGGTGTGTGGGACCTCACACACGCCCTGGGCGCTCCCGGTGGGCTGAGACCAAGGGACGGTGGCCTGACTTGCTGCCCGCAGACAAGTGGGCCCTGCTGGGAAGGAAGGGGAGCTAGACTTAGCTTCTCCGGGGACCCGTGAGGCCCTCACGCAGTCTGGTCGTGGTGGGAAGAGTGACACCCCAAACTGTCCTCCCGAAGGCGACACCGTCCCCAGCAAGGCGCAGCGCGTGGGGCCAGGTGAGTCGGTAGCTCCTTCTTAAGTTCCTCGGTGGAAGGGATGACAGTAGGCGACCTGGTTCCTACTCTGAGGCCCTGGCCCAGCTCACCCCTGCCAGCCTCCATGGGTCCTGGCCCTTTCGGCTGCTCGGTCTCCCGCCGATGAGGACGGCTGCTCGGTGTGTGTGCCTGTTTCATTTCACGGCTGCAGCAGGTGCAGTAGACCTCTCGCGGCTCCCTCCTTCTCCTCCCCCACACCAGGTATTAAAGCACCTTGGTGCTGCTGTGTCCTTTCAGAGCCTCACAGCCGTCCTGGGGGCTCCAGTCCCAGTGGGTCTTGGGCAGAGCTTGGCGTTGTGTGGTTCTTATTCCCGTAACTCTGCCGGAGTTCTTCTGTCTGATCTGGAACCAGGACTGGTCTGAGGAAAGGGGCCCCTGGGGTCCCAGATTTAGGGAGGTGCCTGGTCCTGGCTCACCAGAGCACTTTTCTTCATTCTTCATTTACAGGTTTAACTCTTCTTAATACATCTTTATGTTTCCATACAAATGAATGTTAGTTTGATTAAAGTTGCATTGAATTCCTAGATTACCTGGGAAAGAGTTGACATTTCTATAACAGTATGACACTCATCTCAGAGCACAATAACTGTTTGTTCAGACCAGTCTTTATTCAAATTAAACATTTTTCTGCCTTGAGGTATAACATATTCTTGGTGAAATGAATTCTTGATAATATTCTAGTACTGATTACTCCTGTGAAGGATAACTTTTTGCCTTATGTTCTTTTAAAATTACTATTCTTAGTTTTTTTGAGACAGGGTCCTGCTTTGCAGTTCAGGCTGGCCCTGAACTCACTGTGTAGCCCAGGCAAGCCTCAAACTTATAGCAATCCTCCTGCCTCAGCCTTCTGAGCGCTGGGATTACAGGCATGGGCCAACATACCCAGCATTGTAGTATGTGATACTGAGAATCGAACTTGGGACCTTGTGCTTGCCAGGCAGACACTGGAATCACTGAGCTAAGTCCCCGGCCCCCTTTTAAAATTAGTTTAATTAACAAATAATAATTGTGTATTTTATGGGTACAATGGATATTTTGGTCTGTGTATATACTGTCAAACAACTTAGCCCAATTCTCACATCCTCATCAACTTTTCATTTTTTATCTTGAAAACATTAAAAATATATCCTTTTAGGAATTTTGAAATGCACAATACATTGTTATTATTAACTGGGGTGTTCATGCAGTAGACAATGAAAATTTATTTCTCCAATTTATTGAAACTTTGCGACTTTTGATCAGTCTCTGTCCTTTCCCACCCTTCCTCGACTTCAGCTCCCAGCGATCTCCCTTCCACTCACTGCGGTGCCTTGAATGGGCGTACCACAGTCTCGTTACCCACTCGTGATGTGCGGGCTGCCGCCCCCTTGTCCTGCCAATGCCGCGATAGTCACGAGAACGCGGAGGATTGTTTCGCTTTCATAACAATCTCACTCCCTTCAGGTCCCAGAAGTGGGATTGCTGAGTCATATGATAATTCCACTTTTAGTTTTTTGAGAATTCTTCGTGCTATTTTACAAAATGGCAGGACTACTTTACAGCCCTCCCAGTAGAGCACCCGTGTTCCTCTTTCCACATCCTCCTTAACACTTCTCATTTGCAGTTTGGATAATAGCTGTCTTCACCGGTGTGAGATCATGCCTCCTCGTGGTTTGGGTGTGCATTTCTCTGGGGATGAGAGACAGCGAGAGTTTTTTCACAGATTCGTTGGCCACTCGTATCTCTTCTTTTGAGAAATGTCTACTTGAGTCCTCTCTATTTTAAAATTAGTTTTTCTTGCTATTAGGTTTTCTTGTTATTTGAGTTCTTAACATTTTTTGGATGGTTAATGCCCTGTTGGGTTTATGATTTGAAAAGATGTTCTTTCAGCCCCAGGAAGAACATCTCTTTGCTCTGTTGTTTCCTTTGTCATGCAGAGGCTTTTTCATTTGATGCAGTCCCATTTGTCTGTTTTTGTTATTTGTGCTTCTGAGGTCTGTCCAAAAAATCGTTTCACAAGCCAACATCATGGAGATTTTTTTCCTATGTTTTCTTCTAGCATTTTTATTGTCCGGGTCTCACATTGAAGTCTTTTTATCCATTTTGAGTCCATTTTTACATATGTTGTGAGATAAAGATCCAATTTCATTGAAAGATATCTTCCTTAAAATTCTACTTTTAGTTGGTCGCTGGTGGAACAGAGAAATGCTTTTGAGTGTGTCATGTGGTCTTGTTTCCGGCTTTCATGGTCTAGATCTAAAATGCCCCCCTTCCCCTCAGTTGGTGTACGAGGACTCTTGGGTGCTGTATGCTTCAGTGGATTCATCCATCCGTGAGTTCAGGAGCGGAATGTGTTTGGTCCTGGTCGGGGGTCACTAAGGGGCATGACCTGGAAGGGCGCACTCTTATCCCTGGCTACTCCTGCCCCTCTCCGTGGGTCGAGGGCCTTTTCCTCCACTATGTTCCTCTGCTATTCTATTTCTGCCCTGGAGATAGGTGTCTATGGGCTGAAGCCATGCGCTAAAACAAACTTCTCCTTTAAATGGTAGATGTCAGATATTTTGTCCCAGTAATGAGAAAGTGGATGAGACACTGGCCCAGCCCTTCCCGACTGCCTACCCAATCTATATTTGTGGGTGCTGTTTACACCACGAACAACATCTTCAGTCAAAGGACGGGGAATTCATGCTACTGAGTGAACTAAAAGCCAAATGAGTATCAAAGACAGTGGCTCTAATTGTTGTGCCCAGAAAGGACAGGGTCAGCATATCTGTAGAGCTAAAAAGGGCTGGAGGCAACTTGGTTAGAGCCTTCTCTGAGTTAATTTGTTTACCAAAATATCCTTATCTCCTAACTACGCAGAGATCCTGCTCCAGGTTCTTCCGTCCTATGGTGAGATTTATGTCCTGGGTTCGCAGGCGCTGCCCGTGCACCGTGCGGAGCAAGCCCACGCTCTGTTCTTCATCACAGGATGCGTGCAGGGCTGGGGGCCCGCTGGGGTCTCCACTCGCTCGGGTGAGCCTGTGTGGAGGTGTTTCACCTGTGCTTGGAGAATTCCCTCCCAGTGGATCATCAGCACGGAGACAGGAATGGAGTCTCACTCGGGCAGAGAGCCGAGGCCCTGCGGCTGGCAGGCTCTGGACTCTTCCGTCCCTGTGGCAATCCCGCTGTGTTCCGCATGCGCCGGAGGAGTCCCTGCCATCTTTGGTGCTTTCTGAGCGCTCAGCAAACAGCCCGGTGAATGATCAGGGGACTGGCGCGGGGGAGAATGGAGGGTGGCTGTGGTGGTGCATAGAACGTTCTCTGGGGGTGCTTACTGGGCCCCCAGAGCCTCAGTCTCCCCCAGCGGAATTTCCAGGGGGTGATCTGTCTCTGTCTCCTCTTCCCTGGGCCACCGTGAGGATCAGCCGAGGTTGTGAAGGTGAGGAGGGAACCTCAGAATCCAGGGCAAGTGTGGCTTCCCACCCCGCCCAGGCCCCGCTGCAGGAGGAGCTTGAAGACGGCGACAGCCCAGCCGCCTCTGGTGTCTGGATGATGCCCAGAGGAGGCCTCTGCATGAGCTGCGCCTGCAGCCGTGCGGGGTGCAGACCCAGCTCCGGGGAAGCAGCCATTCCCTTGCCCCGGGCCGCTGGAGGAAATGCTGACCTCGGTTCACAGCCGTGAAACAATGGAGGGGTAAGAGTTTCCTGGCAGGGGCAGGGCTGCGGTGCGGCAGGAAGGGAGCAGGGTCCTGCGGCCAAGGGCAAGGAGCACAGCCAACTGAGCCGGCCACGGGGACGCCTGCCCCTGGGACTGTCCCCAGCTACAAGAGTGTCCATTTTTTTTTTTTTTTTGAGACAGGGTCTTGCTTTGTAGTTCAGGCTGGCCCTGAGCTCACTATGTAGCCCAGGCAAGCCTTGAACTCAGCAATCCTCCTGTCTCTGCCTCCCAAGTGCTGGGATGACAGGCGTGAGCCACCACACCCGGCACTGTGGTATGTGATATTGATTGTTGTTGGGCCTGAGTCTCCACGCCCAGCATTGTATGTGGTTACCGGGGATCGAACTCAGGACCTTGCGCTTGCGAGGCAGGCGCCGGAACCACTGAGCTAACCTCCGGCTCAGAGTGTCCATTTTCAAAAAGAAAACGAAGCCAGGTGACCTGCGGCTATTTTCCACCCTCCGTATGTATCCTCCTGTCCACTCGCTCATCCACACATTCCTCCATCTCTCCGTCTATCCCACACACAGCCGTCCATCCATCCACTCATCTGTATATCTGTCTGTCATCTCTTTGTCCATGTGTCCCTCCATCCATCTACTCACTCGTTTGGTTTGAACTTTCCCATACACAAACTCTCTGCGATGAGGATTTGAACTGGGATGCACGGAAACGTGAGGAGCGAGCGGAGAGGAGAAAAGGACACAGAAAGACACTGAAAAAGAGCATCCTGTGTCTAGTCAAGAGACGGGAGAATGCGGCCTTACACCGCTGCGAAGAGGATCCCAATAATGGATGAGGAGCCTGAGGGCACCAGAGGTGAAGGCCGTTTAGGGGCCCTTAACTCTTAGGCACTTCCGATCTTGTCTTTGCACTGAACATCTAGAAAAGCACTCACAGACTGCAAGTCGCGTTTGCAGAAAGTAGCCGGCGGAGTGTAGGGGTCCCTGCGGAGAGACGAGTGGGAGCGGACAGCGTCTGCTGGTGGGTCCATCCCCGCACTGTTCGCGGACTGTTCTCCCGCTTAGACAGCATACTGGGGGGCTCCTCAAGCTTTCTGCTCCCACAGTTCTCCACACCTCTTTATCTGTATTCCTATCTCTTGTTGTATTTCCTATTGGTTGTTTCTCTGGGGAGCCCTAAAATATCACAATTCCTCTTTTCCTCTTTCTTACCCTTCCCTATGTCTTTCTAGCCTTTCTCTCTGTCTAAATAGTTCAGATTAGCTATTTTGACCCAACAGCACCCAAGGAATAAGAACCACAATAAAATTTCAGAAAAACCTCAGTAGCCCAATCTCCAGGGACCACTGGCTTTAAGTTTCCAAGGCACATCCCCAAGGGACCTCATGACGAGGAGGGTTCTCCAGGATCCGATGGCACCAGATTGGGGTCCAGTTGTTTTGGATGCATTCGTGTGCATCCAAACAGAGCAACCGTGACCGGGGGGTGTTTGGTATTTTCAGAGTTTATCTTGGCAGCAGAGATCTCTGCAGCAGACGCGGTATTTGGACGTGAGAGACTTCTTGCATCTTAATGTAGGTTTTACCATTTCTGGCTGTGTGATCGTGAGCACGTGCGTGAACCTCTTCAAGCCTTAGTCTGCACATCTCTAAAAAAGGAATCATAAGGCTGCTGGGATTAGAGAAAGCAAAGCACACAGGAGCACTCAGATCGGGACCGGGGTGCGTGCCGGGTCTGGGCCGTGTTGGGGACGATGGTGACAGGGCAGTGATGGTGGTGAGGACGCCCTGACGATGGGCATGAGCGCGTGGCCGGTCACTGGTGACGGTAGTGATGTTCTTTTTTTTTTTTTTTTGAGACAGGGTCTCGCTTTGTAGTTCAGGCTGGCCCTGAGCTCACTGTGTAGCCCAGGCAAGCCTCGAACTCAGCAATCCTCCTGCCTCTGCCTCCCGAGTGCTGGGATGACAGGCGTGAGCCACCACGTCCGGCACTGCGGTGTGTGGTATTGATTGCTGGTGGGCATGAGCCACCACGCCCAGCATTCTATGTGGTTACCGGGATCGAACTCAGGACCTTGCGCTTGCGAGGCAGGCGCTGGAACCTCTGAGCTAAATCTCTGGCCCGGTAGTGATGTTCATTTATGGTAATAACGCAACTGCTGGCCCCTGCTGCTGGTGACAGTGACTCTGACGGTGACGACGATGACAGTGGCTTCTCACCTGACTAATGCTGCTCAGGAAGAAGCCTGCCTCCCTCCAGCCACTGAAGAGATGTACCAAGGCACAGGGACAGAGGGCCTGCCGGCCTGAGGGCCCCAGTCATATTTCAGATGCCTGTCCACGGGAAAGGGTAATAGTCACCGAGTCTCTGTCCGACCATGTAATTAAAGCATTTGGAGGATTAGGTTCATCTGGCACTGGACCTTTCAAGCCTGTTCCCACAATGCCTTGCGGCCTGGATGCAGGGTGTGTGTGGTCTGGACCCAGAGCCTGGGCGTGGGTCTCTGCGAGTCCTTCCAGGGCCTTCAGTCCTCTCACTGGGGACCTGTGGTCTCCAGGCTGGCAGCAGTCATCGCCTTTCCCCCAGGAACCCCCTGAAGGCGGGGCAGACCCAGACCCTGCCCTCCTGTCCTGGGGCTCCTCATGTGGGACAGACAGGGATGCAAGGATATTTCCACATACACAGGTTAATAACATTGACACACCACACAAACAGAAGCAAGGATAAAATTCACATGATTATAGCAAAAGATGCAAAAAAAGTTTTCGACAAAATCTGACTGCCATTCCGGATCGATAGCCTGAACAAAATAGCTATAGAAAGACCTTACTTCAATCCAATAAAAGTCATTTATGACAAACCAATAGTGAACATTATTAAATAAAGAGAAGCTTAAAGGTTTCCCTGTAAAATCAGGAACAAGACAGGGATGTCCACTATCACCTCTCCTGTGCAATATACACCTCGAAATCTTAGCCGGAGCCTGAATTTGATCCCCAGTACCACACCTCCAAAACCCAAACAAACAAATAAACAAAACCCCCAAGTATTAGCCAGAACAGTCATGAGGGAGAAAGAAATGGAAGAAATCAAATCATCTTTATGTGCATATGATATGATCCTTTACATAGAAAGCTCAAGTAATTTCATTAGAAGACTTCTGGAACTGATAACCACATCCAGAAATATAGCAGGAAATGAATCAACACACAAAGAGAAATCGTGCTCCTGTTTACCAATAATAAATTCAGAGAAAGAAATTAGAAATGAACACCAATCTTAATAGCATCAAGAAAAATTACACACTTAGGTGTTATCTTAACCAAAAAAGTGAGACTTCTATAACAAAAACTATAGAATTTTGAAAAGATTGAGCAGGGTATGAGGAAATGGAAAGGTGTCCCCTATTCCTAGATATACAGAACTAATATTATCAAAATGGCCACACTCTCAAAAATGATATACAGATTTAATGCAGTCCCTGTCAAAACACCAAAAGTCTTTCTCACAGAACTAGAAAAACAATCCTAAAATTCATATGAAGTCAGAATAGCAAAAACAGTCCTGGATAATAATAGCAAAGAAGGAGACATCACAATCCTGGATTTCAAGTTATGCTACAAAACTACAGTAATGAAAACAGCACGGCATTGGCTGGCATAGAACAGAGTGTACAGAACAACTGAGAACACGTTCAGCCCTTTGACCTTTAACAAAAGTCAAAAAGCATATTACACTGAAGGAAAGACAGTCTCCTTAGCAAATAGTGTTGTGAAAACTGATTCTCCACATGCAGAACATTGAATGTAGACCCATACCCCTCACCACAGTCTAAATCAAAGTCAAAATGGGTCAAAGATCTAAATATTACAATGGAAACTATCTGCTGGAAGATAGATTAGGGAAACCCTTGGGAAGGACTTTCTGAACAGAACTCTGATTCCATAACAAATAGCACCAGGAGTCAAAATGGGGTCATATAAAATGAAAAAGCTTCTGCATAGCAAAGAAACAGCTAACAGTGAAGAAACAGCTTATAGAATGAGAAAAACCTCTTGCCAGGTACTCCTCGGAAGAGGATTATTATCTAGAATACATAAAGAGCTGAAAAAAATAGATTCCCTCAAAATAAAAGATCCAATAAAAAAGCAGTCAACTAAAATGAACACACACTAGTCAGAAGGAGAAATACACCTAGTTATGAACCCTAACATCAGCCAGGGCTGAAATGTGGGCTTTGAACTTGTGTTTTGCCAGTGTGAGCCGTGAACAGTGCGGCGTGTGAGCGGAGCTTGGTGGTGAAGCCTTCCCTTGCTTCCTGGGGCAGGAAGCCCCTCTGGTTGCGGTGATGACCTAAGTTTCTCCCCTTGAGGGGAGAAGGGTAGAATTGCGGGTGTCAGGGATGAGGGGGCCGCGAGCCATGCACAGGGGTTCTGCTGTCTACTGAGAAAACCAGACACACGTCCACACGAGCTACAAAATACAACCTGTGGGAGTTGGGCGGTACCTCAGGGGCAGGTAATGCTCTGTATTTAAAACCGAGAATGTATATTATAAAGATGAGTGATAAAACTCATGCTATTCATTTAAAATTTTTCCTTCGCGAGGTGACTTTGGATAACAAATGAAAAAAAAATATCATCGCAAGCTGGGGGAGGGGGAGGGCCACAGACGAAAGGAAAAGGTTTATAGTTTAGCTTTTTTTTGGCTTTGTATTTTTAGTATTGCGGATTAAATACAGGGATTCACTGCTGAGCTACCTCCCTGGTTCATCGATCCTGTTCTTGACCTTTGCCTATAAGGAGCCCACAGTCTTGCAATGGCCTTTGCTTCTGCCTCCCTATCACACCACAGTCCATCCATGCTCTTGTGCGTAGCAGGGAGCCGTTCTTTTTCACAGTTGCATAGTATTCCGCAGTTTGCACCATCTCTACGAATTCACAGGTTCTGCTGTGGATGGGCCATGGTGTTGTTTCCTTATTCTCCCTGTATGAATTTTGTTACTATCAGTGCTGACAAATATGTGACTTCCTTGTACTACAAACGAGCCCCACCACAGGGGCCCAAAAGTGACACGCACACTCACGCACATACACATGTGCGCTTGAGTCTTTCCACCGCACTGCCGCTTGTTTTCTCCTCGGCGCTCCCGAAGGAATCCGAAGCTGCGAGCCCGACGCCCGGGCGCTGTCTCAGTCCTGCAGGAGGCGCCTCTTCGCTCCCCAGCTGCGCCTGACGTGGGACGCCGCGTCCTGGGGTTCACCGCCTTCCCGGGCCTTTCTTCCCAGTGAACCGCGAGATCTCGCACAGCGCCAGCTCCGCGGGGCGGCTCATTTCTTCCCCTCTGAAGACAAAGTAAACCCAGGCCGTTAACAGGAAGGTCGGTTTACCGGCATCAGCCTCGCTAAGGACGCAGGGGCTGGAGTGAGCCGGCCCCGCCTCGGCGTCCTGGGGAGGGACCCGGCCGCAGGCTTCCCAGCGACTGCCGCGTCTGGGGCAGAGGGCGCGCAGCGGGCAGAGAGCTGTGTGCCAGGCCCTGGCTGTCCCTTACGGAGCCGGGTCCGGGGTGACTCTCCGCTCAGGCTCCTCCTCGCTCGGGCACCGCGGTGCAGGCACCCTGGCGAGGAGCGGGGGCCACCGGGTCCTTCCCCAGGGGCTCGGCGGGGGGAGGGGCTCCTGTGCCGCTTCTCACCGCTCCGAACCCAGAAACGAGACTCCTCGTCCGGAGCCCCTGCGTGAAAACGCGCTGGCAGGGGTCGCCTGGCGCCGGGGCGCGTCAAGTCCCCACAGCCCCCAGCCTCAGTTTCCCCACCTATACATGGCGCTCAAGCAGCCGCGGGTTGTGTCCCTCCCTTCTACAGCCTGAGCTACACAATCCGCCCTCCTCCTCACGGGCTGAGCTCTGGCTCTAGCGTTGTCGTGTGCCCAGCTGTGGCCCAGGAGGTGGAGAGAGGTGCCGTCCAGGAAGAGAGAGGCTCTGGGCAAAGGCGCCTCCGTCCTCTGTCACTCGTAGTCACCTCTGAATGTGATGCTCGGGGCAATGGCAGCCTCCCTGGAACCGTGAGGAGGCCCCTGGGCCGAGGCTGGGGTTGGAGGTGCCGGGCAGCAGACGTGTGGAGGAACCTGGCCTGTCATCGGCGTCACTGCGCGATCCCCAGGCCCGGAGCCGCTGCCTCCGGAGTCCCCGGTGGGCAGGAGCCCCGTGCTCGTGTGCTGCTGGGTCGTCTTCTACGTCCGGAGAAGAGAGCACGGGAGCTCTGCTGCCCCGTGCACGGGAGCCTGCTGCCCCGTGTGCCCTCGCCCTCGCCGCTTCGGAGGCCTCGGGGAGGCCCAGCCCCAGGCTCCGCCCCACCCCGCCCCCGCCCCGCTGTGGCTGTGCTGGGCCCGCGGGCGGGCGGCTGCAGGCCTTGCTGCTGCTTCGGTCTCCACCGCAGACACCCCGTCCAGGGTCCCAAGAGTGGGGTCTCCTGTCCAGGGCCACACGGGTCCCGCTGGCCTGCCCACCCAGGCCCTGTCAGTGCCCTGGGCGGCTCCCCTCCCAGACGCGCTGGCCTCTCCCAGGGTCTGCAGGGAGGGCAGCGCCCCCGCTGTGCTTCCCAAGGAAATGCTGAGTCCCCCGAAACCGGAAGACACCAGGCTCGCGCGGTGCCTCGGGCCGCAGTCTTGACAAGTCCCTACCTTGTCCGGGTTGGGCTCAAACTTGTGATCCTCCTGCCTCAGCCTTCCAGACGGTGGAAATGAATGTTCGCACCGCCGCGCCCAGGTCCTGGGTGGCTCTTCTACCCATCGCAGTCAAGAAACCCCGGCGTAGAGAACTGCACAGAGCTCCGGGCCCCAGCAAGGAAGGTCAGCACCGCACACTGTGCTGCAGGACCAGCCCGGGGAGACGGAGGCTGAAGAGGGTCGGGAAGCCGCTGGCGTTGCTGCCCGGGTCGAGGCCTGGAGGGATCTGGGTCCCCGGGCCCTCACTGCTGTCCAGCCATTCCAAGCAAGTCTGTCACACGAGGATTCTGGCCCCTCCTCTGTGGCAGTCCCAGGATGGCCTCTGCAGAGCCAGATGTCTCGCCTCCGGCCTAGACAGGTCTCAGCTGGCAGCTTTGTCCTGCTCGGTGGGTTCCCTAAGGCGCTGGTCCTCAGACACCTAACACGAAGACGTGGTGGGTGCTTGAGGCGGTGTGTACCTCTGAGACCCCGATCTGGCACTCACTCGTG
The DNA here is from genome assembly GCA_004025085.1 of Thryonomys swinderianus. Classification (NCBI taxonomy): domain Eukaryota; kingdom Metazoa; phylum Chordata; class Mammalia; order Rodentia; family Thryonomyidae; genus Thryonomys; species Thryonomys swinderianus. The sequence goes on from PVIC010000416.1 coordinate 104,926, forward strand.
TGTATGTGTATCGACACATCACATTGCACCCATAAATGTCTGTCAGGAGGTGTCAATTCAGAATAAAATGTATTTAACATATTTTCCACGTCTCAGTTTCTTTCTCCGAGAAAATGGCAGGGCCCAGCATGGTTGGCAGCATGAATGAGGGGCCTGATGGGCTGGAGCTGCACGCTGGAGTCACTGCCCACAGGCTGGTGAGCTGGGCGAGCTACCGAGTGCCCGGATGTCTTCCCCTCCTCTGACAGACGTGCGCATGGACATGCTAGTACGCTGTGAAACACCAGAATAGTGCCTGACACAGACGTGAGTACCTTTTTCGTGTCAGCTGTAGTTATTTTATTAGGGTTCTAACATTATCCACTTGATAGGGGTTAGATGAGATAAGTGACTACAGTTCTGTCCCCTTCTCCCTCTCTTCCTCCGCCCCTTCTCTTCCCTCTTTTTCTCCATCCCTCCATCCATTACAATTTGGCTCTGAAGGATCCCACAAAGGCTCGTGTGTTGAAAGTGAGATTTCTAGGCAGTGAGGTTCAGAGGCGGACTGGGGGAGCGATTGGATCATGGGCTCTGACCTAGTCGGGGAGGCCAACCCACTGACAGGCTCACCATGCAGTGGGCTGTTGGAGGTGGCAGGCGCTCAGGAGATGGGCCTGGGGATCGTAGTTTGTCCCTGGCCCCCTTCCTCTTTCTCACCTTCTTCTTCACTGTTTCTTCCTTTGCTTTTTCACTTTCTTCCCCTCTCCCTCCCCTTCCTTCCCTTTCCCTCTCCCTCCTGTCTTCCTAGCTGCCATGAACAGCTCTCCTCACCCTCTTCTACCATGATTCTCAGCTTCCCTCAGACCCCAGCGATGGAGCCAGCCCACCATGAACTGATGCTTCTGACACCATGAGCCACCACACACTGTTCCTTCTTCAGACTGTTTGTCTCAGGTATTTGGTCACAGTGGCAGAAAGCTGACTCATACACCCCCATCTCAGGGCCCAGACACTACGCTATTCTGAGTGCCCTCCCTCTTCTAACACCTTCCAAACATTCATCTCTAGGATCCCAAAAATCTGAGTAGGCCCCCCCGCCCCGCATCACTCGGGACAAGCAGGGTCTCTTTGAAGTTTCTCAGGCATCCTCCTATCTCTCCAATGAGAAACAAGTTAGGAATAGCTCTGGACCTGCTTTCAGGTATGTTGCAGGTATAGAGCTCCTTCCTGCCAGCCCAGTCCCTCCCCTGGGTGGCTGTGTGAGGCAATGTGGTGTTGGCTGAAGAGCAGACATATACATAACAGCTTAAGGCAGAAGGGACATCATTCGTGGAAATGATCAGGTGAGTGGACTAAGCTTCAGGTATGGCTGGATCCAGGACCTCCAGTGCTGTGGACACATCTCAGCTTTGCTCACTGGGTGCTGCTTTTCTCCGCACTGGCTCTTCCTCCTGGTGGCCAGGTCATTTTAGGATTTCCTGTCACCCACATCCTGACTTAAGTACAGAGTGCTCCTATCCTTCAGGGTCCAGCAAATGTCCCTGAGAAGACTCCCCTGGCCTGCTAAAGGGGATGGACACATCCCTAAACCAATCACTGTTGCTGGAGGAGCTGTAATTCTCGCCCTGTGTAGGTCAGATCCCTCTCTCAAGGACCCCCGTAAGGTCAGCCCCGTCCCCCGAGGAGCACCTGGACACACCCCCTACAGGAGAGGGGACGGACGCTGTGCAGAGGGCAGATGAAAGCGGCACACGTCCCCTGCACACTTGGGTCTGTGGACCGAGGGGAAGTATTACCGTGGGCAGCGTGATCAGAAAAGCAGAAGCTCTCGGAGTGGGGACCAGACTGTCACTAAACCCAGCTCTGAATTCAGCTTATATTTAGCACCAGAAATGCTATTAAGTTCCTAAGTCTGCATGGATTGGAGGAGCCAGGAGGGAGAGGTGTGGATTCGGCTTATGCTGCTCAGGAATTACTTAGACATAAACCATAGACAAGAAGCCGTCCGAACTCTGTTCTGCTTTTGATCTGACCGCCAGCTGATGGTCAACTTTGGGAACTTTCCACCAAGCAGCAAGTGCCGGGGCCGCCCTGGCCGCCGCCCCAGCACTGCAGACGGCTCTGCACCCGGCAGGCAGATCGAGCGCCTGCCCTTGTGCCTGTCTCTGGGGATGGGATTGTTACTAGCAGGGCGCGGCCCTAGTTGGTGGCGACATCTCCCAGCGCCCGCGGCCCAGCACGCAGGCTCGCTCTCCCGCCACACTGACTACGATGGAAGCCTGGGTCTCCTAAGGCCTGCCTGGGCAGAGGCTTGGCAGGTGCTGAACACACGCTGGCTGGATTGCACCCTCCGAGCGGGGAAGGTGTGGAGCCTGCACAGCCCTTGCAAGTCTGAAAACCTCCCATGGCTCATCTCTGCCTGGATTGCTCTGAGGATTCCTAATGGGACGCGGGACAAGGACCCCAGACCTGCCAATCCCAGCCCCTCCTCCACGGCCCCCTCCGCACTGGCTCCCAGGCGCGAGAGTGTGTCTGACTCACGAGGGCTCAGCCCATTCCCAGCTCACAGCCTGGCCTCTCCAGGCCCAGGTCCTCCCAGCCTGCGGACTTCCTGTCATGTAGGTCCTCTAAAATGCAAAGCACCCCCATGATGCCTATTGGGGAGCACTTCTTGTCATGCGGAGGCCTTCCATGGCCTTGGTGCTGGGTCTCCCAGGGTCTGTCCTCCGCCCTGACCTAGGTGCTGTGCGGGATGTCCTGCACCTGGCGTGTGGCCATCGTGGTCCTGGAGCAGGGCCTTCGCACAGAGCAGGACTTAAGACATGTTGTTTGACTCAAAGAAATGTGTTGACTGCATTTTAGGATAAATTAATGAATGCCTAAAGAATTTTCAAAGATCAACTCTAGAGATCGTGATACTGTTATAGAAATTTTTTATTGAAAGAGTTATAGATTCAAGTGTAATTGTAAGAAATAATGAAGAGGATCCTTTGTACTCTTTACCCAGGTTGCCCATGGAAACTTTCAGGAAGGCTACAGTTCGGCATCGCAACCACGCCCCGGCTTTGATGGGACCTCTCTGACCTCTTCCTTTCTTTCCTGTGTGGTCCCAGTATCGCTTGTGTGTGTGTGTGTGTGTTCGAGAAAGTTACCACATCCACGCCCCCTGGGACCGGCTTATTCCTACTCTGTCGCCTATGATCTGGAGTCCTAGTTGGGGAAATTGAGGCACAGCCACCTTTGCAGAGATTCAAAGGGGCAATATCAGATTTCCAAGGCAAGACCCCCAGGCAAGGAACAAGCGGGGGCTCCTCTTTAGCACCGCCCCTCCCAGAGGCACGTTTCTGTCCTGCTTGGGACAAGGGGCTTTCCTCCCTCTGGCCCCAGGTGCCTTTGCCCTGCTCTTTGGTCCGAGGCAGCCTGAGGCTCTGCTTCGACTGGGACCTGACCCTGCAGCTCCTCCTCGAGATTCTGACTTCATCCATTTTTAATTTCTTTTTCCTGTGAAGACTGGAATTCGTGGATGTTTATCTCGCTGGGCGTGCAAAAGCTTAAATAAAATAAGCGTTATCTGTTGGAAGCTGTCAACTGATAAAAAAGAAAAGAATGAAGCATTTTCCTTGTCAATGGGTTCGGCAGACCGAGGCCGCCTCTGTGTTTGGCTTCCTGGTTCTTTGCCTGAGCAGCCAGTACCCCGTAAGGAGCACCTTAGACCTCAGTCTCTGACTCCCAAAACCTGCCTAGGCGTCTTGGGCACCCTGTCAACAAATACATGGCTGGGGAGGGAGCGGAGCAGAGATGGGGCCTGTTGGTCACTCTGAGGGCCACCCAGCCGGGCTGGGCCCAAGACTTACCCGGAGCCCCGAGCCCCTGCGGAGGGACCATCGCTCCGGGAGCAGCCTTGCTCCTCATGGTCCCGGGGCTGTGCTCGGGGATCGGCAGACGCAGGCTCCCAGCACGTCCTGTCCCGGAGGCGGGAGAGCCGGGTGGTCTAACTTCCAAATGCACGCGGGTCACGACACCTCGGGGCCAGCGCCCAGCCCCTCACCTGGACTTCTGCAGCGACACCTGTGGCCACCTTCTCTGTCCTCACTGGCCATACTGCGGTAGTCAGAGCAGTGCCTCACAGGTACCCATTTCATTCCCCCGAAACTTGCTGCCTGTCCATCCTTCCCTCGCTCTCCTTTCATCCAGGTCCTCAGGCTTCTAGGCAACGCCTGGATCAAGCCCCAGATACTCGATGGCTTCTGGGCTTTTGCACCGGCCGTGCTGTCTGCCTGGAACCGGACTGCGCAGATACCAGCCCATCCTTCAGGTAAAATGTCACCTTCTCAGTGCGTTTGTCCCTGACCGAGTGTGGGGCAGCTCTCTCCCCTCCCAAACTCCCGATCCCTGTGTCCCTCCGTCCTGAGTTTCCTGTCCACAAGGCTGACGATCCCACAGAAGTCTTAGTTTATGTGTGACACTTTTGCTCACAATCTGTCTCTCCCCGCCCAAGAGCAGTGCTCTTTGTGCCGCACCCCAGAGCTTAGAGTGGGAGGTGCTCAGGGAGCTTTGCTGATGGGGAACGGACAGGGCAGCTTCCTGTGGACGGGAGCAGATCCGGACCACAGCAGGAGTCTGCAGGGCGTGTGGATGTGAGCTGAGACAAAGCAAGGTTATCGTGTGAGTAGTTACTGAACCGGCCAATAGCCAGTGTGTTGATCAGTGGCCAGGATGATTGCCAGCAGTAACCAGTGCCCTCGCCGCTGACTCCCAAAGCTTCTCAAAGTCCCCAGGGCCCCCGGGGCAGAACACCTCATGCACACGGGCTTAAGCAAAGGAAGATCACGGGCTCATGCGACCCCAGGCTGCCTCCACCTCACCGCAGCAGCCCTCAGCTGCTCACAGAGGGGCGTTGGTGGGGACAGCCGCCCGCCCCTGTCGGGCTGTGCTGACACACACCCTGCCCTCCCTGAGTGGGTCCCCGACCCCGTGTGACCCCCTCACGAGCATCAGGTCCCTCTTTCCCTGGATCACCTCCCAAACCACCCCGCTCCAAACTCTCACCTCAGCCTCCAGTGTGTCTTGTGCCTGCCCAGCGCCGGGCATCAGGTCTGTGTTTTCCTGGAGAATTTTATTTAAAAGTGGTATAAAGCCATGGGAGGTTGATCTTAGGCTAGTTGACAGCAGAGGGGCTGAGGCTGGGTGTTTCAATGAATAGGCCAAGGTAGCACGGCCAGTTCACCTTTGCTCTGAGCCCATTCAGGTCCCTTCTGCTCTGGAAGAGCCAAGCATCCTCTGCCTCAAGGCAGCCAGACACTCATCTGCGGCCTGGCAAAAGACAGGAAGGAAACATGCCAGGCTCTGAAGCCCCCTTTATTTCTAGTTCTTGAACAGCTCCAGGGGCATGGGTGGGGTGACCCCATGCAGAGGGCTGGCTGCAAGTGTGGACGTTACGGGGAAGATGGAGTAGACCACCGGCAGCCCGCAGGAAGCAGGGGGGTGGAGACAGGGTGAGCCTTCATTAGACCTCGAACAGTCCCACTACTATGGGGCGACAGAGGGGACAAAGATCTTGAGGCACAAAGAGGCTGTGCCTTGTGCGCTGGGGTCCAGACTTAGGGCAAAGTCGGGATGGGAGCCCAGGCTCCTGGGACTCCACCTCCCCCAAAGACACCTGCTAAGGTGATGGAGCAAGTCGGGGTCTGCAGGCTGCAGACAGGCACCCATGATGCTCCGGCTCTGGCTAGTGCGTGTGTCTATTAGTTTTCTTCTCTCTTTTGACAGGTTAATCTAAACTAGATGGCTCATATATGTAGGAATTCTGCTGATATAAAAGTAGAGCCCAGCCACATTCTTGGTAAAACGATAGGCTTGCCGTCCCTGACCTCTTTTTGGAGGAGGGTTATCAGGTACATCTGCGGGAAACTGAGCGTGATGTGCACACTGGTAGTCTCAGCTATCTGGGAGGCTGAAGCAGGAGGACCCTAAGTTCAAGCCCAGCCAGGGCAATTTGGTGACTTAGTCAGATCTTAACTCAAAAGAAAAAGATAAATATAAAAAGGGCTGGGTGTGTAGTCCAGTGCAAATGCTATGATTTCAATCCCACTATCACAAAAACAGCAACAAAAAAAACAAAACACACGACAACACAACCTCCAGACCTGCAGGTGTCAAAGTGGCATGTGTGTCCGGGTTGGAAGAGCTCTGCTCAGTGGCGGGGTTTGTGGGAGGCTGGTAATAACACCAAGCACAAAGGAGTACTGAGGTCGGTGTGGCCAGAGTCAAACACGGGTTGTGGCCTCATGACAAGTCATACTACTCAGCTTCCAGAAGGGGTGACAGGATCCCTTGCTTCCGGCTTTAAAATGGGCCAGAAGTACAGTTGGTTGGAAATATTTGGACACCAGCGTAGTTGTTGCTGTGTTCTGAGCTCGGCTGTACTTCCTGAGCATTTGCATATCCGTGGATGTGTTATAGCGGGGACCCAAAATGTCACCCAAAGGCTCAGCGTGTGGAAGGCTCGGTTGGCCCCTGATAAGCTCTGTGGAATGTGACGGGATCAGGAGAACTCCAGTTTCTTCAAGTGGAGTAGTTCATCTGCTGAGTGGGATGGTGGGGAGCAAGGCCTGATGGGATGGGTGGTAACTGGGGGTGTGGGGCATCCCTAGCCTCTTCTGCTCTGGCTCCCTCCCTCTGCCTCCCAGGCCCACAGGAAGCTGCTCCGGCATCCATGGACTGAAACTTGCGTAACCGTGAGCCCAAATGAACGTTTCTTCTTTAAGTTGATTTTGTTAGGTATTTTGTTATGGAAGTGGACAGCGGGCTAACAATACGTCCCATGGAAAATACTGAGTGTATCGTTATCTAAAGATCATTCTGTAGCCCTTGAAAAAGTATCTTATGGCATCACAGAAAACTTCTTGCATCAGGAAGCATAGCTTTGCATTATCCTTTTAGAGGATGCCTGGGGGCGGGGGTTGTAGCTGGACACTAGATACTTTATTTTGCAGCCCCTAGGGAGGGGCCTCTAAACTCTTGTCAGTTTTTCTTATTATGCACAGTCTTATCCTGGGTATTCTAACCCGAGGAGCCCACAGGGCACCTCCTTCAGAAAAGCAGAAGCTGAAACTGGCTTGGAGATTTCAATCAACTTTCAATAAATGCTGGAAAACTCCAGAGAGACCCCATCGCTGTGCACTGCGGCCTGTGAGAATTCTTCACACCCTCCTAACAACTGGTAGACCATGGTTTGCGTTTATCTTTCATCGGATGGCGGTTACCCTCCTAATTTAGAACCATTATATAAAAATCTATACAGACAACACAAACTGGAAGTGCCCTACCTGATTTTTTCCCCTGTCTGAGTTCATGTCCCTCTCCAGCAGCAGTGCTGTTGGAAGTCTGAGACGCGTCCCTCCAGGTTTTTAATGTGCATTTATGTAACCCACATCCATAATCACACGATGGCTCTGCGTGCCCAGTTGTGCTGTATCGTGTGCTGCTCTGAGCTGCCCCCCTCCCCGGTATTAACTTCTCTTACTATTCCAGTTCTTAGGGAATTAAGTTTGCCGGATGCTTGAACTTTCCTTTCTCCTCTTTTTCTGTCTTCTCTCAGCACATTTTACTCTAAGATGGGACAGAGGGAGAAAGAGGGAGCAGATTCCGAGTATGCCCCTTATTCCCTTCCCCTTCCCCGGATCCAGACATCCTCCCCGGTAGAGGCAGGAGGAAGGTCAGGCCAACAGGCTCACACGGAGCCTCCCTGAGGTAGGAAGCTGGCGGGGCCGAGGAAGCCGACAGAACGGACACAGCGTCCCTCCGGGCGCAGGCGGGGAGGGCCTCTCCGGGGAGCAGCCTGCAAAATGCTATTAAGGGTAAATTTTTATTGTTCTGTCCTGCAGGCAGCTTGGGAAAAATTCCATGATCTCAGCATAAATGAGTTCCTGGTCTTATTTTATTTTTAAATGATGCTGTCAGCACTAGTTCTGACTGAAAGAAGGTGGCAGTCCCTGCTACAGCCACAGTGACAGAAGGGGAGGCTGATGTGGCTATCGGAGCAGGGCCCGGCCCTCGGGTAAGGCGGGGGGCCCAGGGTCTGGCCGAACCTGTCCCCATCATGGCCGCCTGGGCTCTTGCTCTATGGCTCATGCGGAAGGAGGGCAGAGCAACTTCTGTGCAACTCTGGCTAAAGAACCCTGGAATAAACCAAATGACAAGGAATCAGAGGCACTGCGTGCCATTCGCATGCAAAATCCAACTTGTATTCACTCATTTATGAAGACTTCTCTGGTACTTTCTGTGTGCCCATCACACCCCTGGTTCTGCAGGGATGTGAACTTCCCGCCCTCTGCAGCTTTCGTTCTGAGGCTTGTCCCTGTCCGGCTGCCGCAGAGTGTGAGGTTTAGGGGCCCAGCGTAAAAGCCACCCCAGCCTCAGCTGCCCTGCTAGCCTCTGATTCCTTTCTCAGGGGGGCGCCACTGGGCCTCTGCCCGGGCCTCCTCCTCAGTGGAGGCTCAGGCTTGGGGACAGCCCACGGCCCTCCTCCAGCGCCGGGGCCCCAGCCTTTTCTGAGCTCACAGATGTCTGGGCCACCCTGAGGCGTAGAGCCACGAGCCCCGAAGTGAGCGGGGAGGAGTCACTCTCCGCAGGCAGAATTTCAGGCGAACTGAGAGAGGAGCCGGTGGAGCCAGAAGACGAGCCTTCTTCCTTCCTGCCGTACTTGGGTCCCGACATGGGGATTCCAGGGCCTGTGGGGTCGTCCCACTGGACTGCGCAACCAGCTGTTGCTTGACTGCAGCGTCTGGGTCCTGTGCCCGACCTGGTATCCTGGGCCTGTGCCCTTCACTTAGTGTCGGGGTGGCTTGGCCTCCGGCTCTGTTTTCCAGAGAAGTTCTGACAAGCCTGGCAAGAGGACACTTTGTCACGGCAGTGCCACTTCTGGGGCACTGAGAGCTGGATGGTCCTGGGTCCCCCAGTGTCCTCTGTGCAGAGGAGGAAGCTTTACCCCCGAGAGTGAGCGGCCATGCCCAGGGCACCACCAGGCCTTGGAAGGACGGGGACGCGGCCCTGTGCAGCTGGTTCTCAGCTGTCTGCCTGCGATGCCAGGAGCTCCATCTGCAGCTTCCGCCTCCTCCTAAGAACCCCGGGGGATTCCATGTTTCGGGGGACAGTCGAGCAGTCTCCTTTCCCAGTGCTGTTTGCTGGATGCCCCTTTTGAGCCGGCATGTCCCAGACATTGGGCATGCAATAGTGGGCGAGGGGGTCCTGGTCGGCTGGGTGTGTGTGTCTGTGTAGCATGAATGTGTGTGTATGAATATGTGTCTGTGTGCACATGCATGTGTGTGTGCACAGGTAGGTAACAGGAGCGAACAAAACTGGAATTACAACCAACTCAGATCGACGGCATTGCTCGCTCCAGGGGTGCAGCCAGGGCAACCCCCGGACAGGGACACCTGAGGCCCTGGAGACCCAGCCTGCGGGCCGGAGAAGGAAGAGGGCCCGCGGCTCAGGCTGTGGGAGACTTCGGGGTGAGGGAGGGCTGGGAGCGGGAGGGGGTCCGCCCGTGGGAGCCCCAGGTGCTGCGGGCCGGCAGGGAAGGCCGGTGGGGCTCCGGGCTCCGGGGCCTGTGTGCTGCCAGGAGAGAGGATGGGAGGCCGAGGGGTTAAATCTGGACATCGGGCCCTGCGGGGCAGGCCCCCGAGACGTGCTGCTCCCGGAGTTCTCCCATAGGCTTTCCCTCCGGTCTCAGATCCTCCTAACAAGCTCCAGACCCGCACGGAGCCCGAGCTCGGTACAGTGCGGCTGCTCAGAGCCGCCCTCTGAGTGGGTGGGTGTTGAACTGGAAGCCTCAGAGGTTTTGATCGAGGCTGAAGACAGGCCGATGTTAACCCCTTGTTTATCTGAGGCTGCTCGTGCCTCTCTTGCGGCACACCGGGAGGGGCACAGCTGCCCACTCCAGACCTGCCCAGTGCAACCCACAAGCCCTTCGCCCCCGGAGTGTTGCCCCCAGCTGCGAGCTGCGGGTGTACGGTGCACAGTCTTTTCTATGACTCCGTCCAGAAAAGAGGCGAAAAAGCCAATAATTTGCTCACATGAACTTGGTAACATTTTGGATATATTGGGTTAAAGTAGAGATACTATTTAAATTATTGCAGCACTAGAGTTGGAACCCGGGGCCTTTGCTTTGAGAGAGATCTACAGCCGGTTTATAAACTTTTTTTTACTTTGGGACAGATTCTTGTTAAGTTCCTCCTGCTTGAGCCTTGCGGGGCACACCTTTCTTCTTCCTTTATTTTGAATGGTAGCACTGGATAAGGAGAGATGTGGCTCGCGTTACATTTCTGTTATCCTAGAAAAATACTTGTTTGGACAAGTGTGGAGGGCCTGTAGAGTCTCAAACCTGCAGAGCCTAGAAGACATGGGGGTCCTTCTCGTGGTCAGGACAGGGACCCGGTGGGCCACAGTGAAGTCAGAGCGCGACCCGGACCCTCGGCTTCAGAGAGGCAAGTGTTTCCGAAGTGATCACCGCGGCTTCCCATCCCGGGAACACAAGTTTTGTGCACACAGAAGAGCATGCGCGGCCTCTCCAGCCTGGAGGCTGGTTCCCTGCACACCATGAGGCCAGCCCCTCCGGCGGGTCTGGGGCCTGGCCAAGATGTGGCCTCAGAAATAGGAAAGGAACCTGGAGCAAAGGCCGGGCAGCAGCTGGGGTCAGACTTCCTCTTCTTTTCACTGCAGGGTGACTCCACTCTGGTCGGCTTCACCCTTGGACCCGTAGGGCGCTAGGCACTCCTAGTTTCTGACCCACTTTCAGCTCCCAAAGAATTCCGCAGGCAGGCAGACGGCCTCTACCCCCTGGCGCGGCCTCTGGCTGGCCTGAGCCTCTGCTGCCCTTTCCTCCTGTCCCTGCTCTCAGATCCTCCTTTAGGCTCCCCGGGGTGTTTGTGACTCTATGGGGGCTGAAGCCTGCCCTGGACCACGGCCAGCTAAGACAGTTCCTGGGGAAGATAAACGCCCACGGTGAGGGTGAGCAGGACCTTGGGTTTCCCAAGTGCAGCCCTCCAGGCACCATCAAGCCCAAACAAGAACGCCCAATCCCTGAGGCCTGCAGAGCAGATGTCTGGCTGCGGTCTAAGGCCCGCCGGCACACAGGGACCGCGTGACCCGGGCCTGGGGACCCATCTCACCGTGAAGGCTGCCACAGGAAACCACACAAACCGGCTTAGGTGATGAAGGGAACTCGAGGGCCTGCTGAGCCTGGAAAGCCAGAGCCAGCACGGTTTCCTGTGACCCTGATGTGGCAGCTCCAGCCACCTGGCCAGAAGACAGCTCTATCCTCAGGCTGCTCGCTTCCAGCACGAGATCACGTCTGCACCTCCCACGGCTGCTTGTTTCCAGCTTTAAAATCAGTAGGAAAGAGTCAGAAGTAAACTTCTCAGAGTGCAAAGCAAGGTCCAGACTGAGTCTTGCTGGCACTGGCCAACCCACCCTGCCTGGGCCCTGTGGGAAGCCCTGTCTGGGGCACCAGCCAGCTCGTCCCATGGAGGGCACAGAGGGCACAGCTGTGCTCAGGCAGGGGTGCCAGACTCAGCAAATTAAGCGCAGGTGCCCAGCCAAACTCCAGATTTTAGATAAGCAATAAAGAGCAGTATACGGTGTTTAATTAAAAACATGATCTGTATTGCATTATGTACAATGGAACATATTTACATTCTATGTACTGAGAGTCTAGATTTAAAAACAGGTTTCTTGCCTGAACTACAAAAGTGGGACCCTGTCTCAAAAAAAAAAAAAAAAAAAAAAAGAAAGAAAGAAAAGAAAAGAAAAGAGGGCTGGAGACTTAGCTCAGTGGTTCCAGCACCTGCCTAGCAAGTGCAAGGTCCTGAGTTCTATTCCCGGTAACCACATACCACAGTGCCGGCCATGGTGGCTCATGCCTGTCATTCCAGCATGCGGGAAGCAGAGGCAGGAGGATTGCTGAGTTTGAGGCTTGCCTGGGCTACATAGTGAGCTCAGGGCCAGCCTGAACTACAAAGCGAGACCCTGTCTCAAACAAACAAGCAAACAGACAAATAACAGATTTCTCTCTAGGATATAATAATTCATTATCTGGCATTGCAGTTTAATTGGATGTCCTGTGTTGAGTTTGAAGACCCTGTTCCCTGGGCAAACCTGAAGCCATGATAGGACCCAGGGTGGCAGCCAGGCCTGTCCCTGTGGCCCAGGGACAGCTGGCCTGACCCCAGTGGGGCTGGGTTGTTAACAGAAGGTGGCAGACAAAGGACCTCCCAGCACCACTCCTGTCTGGCTATGATTTTATTTACTTATTATCTTAGATTGGGCTGATTATACAATATTCGGAGGGTAGCAGGAAGTTTTCTTTAGGAAGCCAGAGAACATCGTGTACTTCCCTCAGCCCCTAAGTTGATGCCTATGAAAAGTCAGAGACATGTTTTTCCAGAAAGTTCTCCGCTCAGGACATCATGCGGTCATAGATACAACAGCAACTTGGGTTTACAAAGTCCTAAAACACTGTCCACTGTTTTTGCAGGTCCTTTCTAGCCCTGTACCAACCTTCAGCATTGTTTGCTGTGGGCCACGGAAGCCGGGCTGGTTTCCGTGACTTGCGAAGACTAACTTTGAGTGTGCTGAGAGCGGAAGGGTTAGTTAGTCTAGAGAGCAGAGGAATTCAGGGCTCCACCTCTGGTCTCCCCTCTTTGCCCCTTTCTCCCGGAAGTGGTTTCCTCAAGGAGCACAGACCTGCTGCCGGAAGCAGCATGAGCAGCTCAGCCAGGTGTTTCAAGGGCTTCTCCATCCAGTGCCTGGTGTCACTGTGCTCGGGGCTGGGTCCTGGCCCGGTCACTCCCTCCTGGCTGATCTTGAGCAGTCTCGGGGCACCTTGGTTTCCTCATCCAGAAAGCCTTGCCGGGTGTTGATGCCAGTGCCCAGAGTGGCTACAGGGATGACAGGAGATTGGCTCTGGCCGTAGCCGTGGTGAGACATGCCAGGTCCCCCTGTCATCAGCGCACTGTCCAAGAGGGTCCTAGCGCACTGGCCACCGGCCCGGAACCCTCCACCCTCCCGTCTGCCTCTCTCCTCTCCCTGTTGCCTTCGGTTCGGTCTCTGGTCCCCACAGAGTGACCGGCTGGGCTTGGAGCAGGGCAGCTCTGAGTCATGGCTGCTTCCTGAGAAAACGCTCACCCAGGGAGGCCACAGGTTCCAGAAGGGCTGGAAGCAGAGGCCCAGGACGCTCCGGCCAGGGCCCTGCTCTGTTGTGTCATCTGGGGGAACTGAGGTCCCAGGAGAGAAGGGGTGCTGGGCCGGAGATGGGGTGGATGGGAGGCCTGCACCGGGCGCTGGATGTCTCTCCAGGGCAGCCTCGGCTGCTGTTGTGGACTCAAGAGCTTCAGTTCCTACTGGACTTGCTTTCACCAAAATCTCTGGACAATTATTTGAATTGCAGTGATGCATAATCTTTGTAAAAGGCATTAAAAAGTCCAGACAAGAGAAAAGAAGAATTGTTTTTTTTTTTTTTTTTTTTTGAGACAGGGTCTCGCTTTGTAGTTCAGGCTGGCCCTGAGCTCACTATGTAGCCCAGGCAAGCCACCGGGAACTCAGCAATCCTGTCTCTGCCTCCTGAGTGCTGGGATTACAGACGTGAGCCACCACACCTGGCACTGTGGTATGTGGTATTGATTGCTGGTGGGCGTGAGTCACCACGCCCAGCATTGTATGTGGTTACCAGGATCGAACTCAGGACCTTGCGCTTGTGAGGCAGGCGCCGGAACCACTGAGCTAAATCTCTGGCCCAGAATCATTTCATTTTAATTCCAGTATCCAAATCCTATTACTATTTTGGAGCATTCTTCCAAATCCTTAAGAATTTTACTCAAGATGATGAAAGACATGAGCATTTGTGTATTGTATCAGATGTGTGTTGGACAAGGCGTATAAGGGAAGTCGAGGAAGAGTCCAGTGCCCAAGGAGCATGTGTTGCCAGCTTTCTGCCTGGGACCAAATACCCGAGAAAAGCAACTTCAAGGAGTGATGTATTCTGGCTCATGGTTGCAGAGGGTCTGGTCCATGGTTTGCTGGCTCCGAGGCAGACACACGGCAGAGGGGCGAGGAACAGCAAAGCTGTTCGACTCAGGGCAGCTGGGAAGCAGAGAGCAAGGAGGACCCAAGGAGAGGAAGGGGCTGCGAAAAAATGGTGACACATTTCTGGGGTGTACAGAGTCCCACCCTTGGCTGTCGCAGCTGCTCAGCCCAAGACCAGCTGGTGTGAATCAGCCACATGGGCTTGCAGGGGACACGACGTGGACTTGGGCACCACTGTTGGGTTTGAATCCTAGCTGAGTGGCTCTGGGCAGCTTGCTTCACCTTTCTGAGCCTATTTCCTCTCCTGTAAACCTGATCTCCCCACAAGGTCGTGGTGAAGCCAGGATCTCTATTAGCTACAAACATGTGCATGGCGCTGAGTTCTTAGACCATTCTGGCCTTGGTGCTCACCCCTGTCAAGGAGGGAGGAGATTTGGGGCCCAGACCCAGGGTTGCCACAAGAACAATAAAGTTTAGATTGATGAAACTGCAGATGTCAGTGCCATGGCCAGCCTGAGCTGCCCCAGGAGGAGTGACAGGCAGTCCCCACTGTCCCATGCCATCAGAGGCATGGCAAGATTTGCAGCAGGCTCTCTGGATGGAGAGACCTTCGTGGGTCACTGCATGTCTGGCACAGGGGCCTCAGGGTGGACCTTTTTCCCTCAGTGGAAGCCAGGGCTTTCAGGAAGGGCTGGTACAGATGCCCAGCTTGACTCAGGGGCCAGTGACCTGCGTGTGGGAGGGGCAAGACAGGCAGCATCAGAGCGGGGAAGTCAGCCTGCCGGTCGCCTGGGGGTGGGAACTATTTATAGGCGTTTCTCCCTTCCCTGGTCACTCTGCCTATGTGGATTGGACTGAATTTTGCTTAATGACCAGATGGATTCAGACAAGCAGAGTTTTCATCCGAACTATGTCAAACAGCCACTTAAACTATTTTCACTCTTCAATCATTCATTGAGTTAGCTGTTCAGTGAATACTGCTCGGGCAAAGACAACGTGCCAGACAGGGAGGGAGACAGGAGGGAGGGAGATAGAAGAGCCCCAGCTCTAACACTCACTGTGGTGGAAGACTCGAATGTTGATAAAGCTCCTACTGTATGCCAGGCGGGGCTCTGGGCAGTGAGTTCTGGGATGCAGCTGGCAAATGCAGGTCAGTTCCTGTCTTGGAAAGACTCACGCTCTACTCAACTGTTTGAACTGGTAACACACCTACTATGTGCTGTCACAGGGAGTGCAGGGCTCAGTCATTTGTGGCTTTACTCCCTGGAAGAAACGAGGGAAGACCCACGGTCTAGGAGGGAGAAGGCTGGGCTGGCACTGGGTACCCACTCTGCCACTGGCCTGTTTGGGGAAACAGAGCTAGGCCCCAGCCTCCTCTGCCTCAGTTTCCACAGTTGGGAGACACTGGGCATCCACGTCTGAGCACCCTGTACCATGGTGAGTGGCTGCTTTGAGGAGGAAGATCACCTGTCTGAGGCTAACTGTTCGGATGTGAGTTGGGAGCCAGACCTCAGCTGGTGTCAGAGCTGCTATGAGGTTCCTTTCCAAGGGGCCCATTGAAGTGAAGGGAATTGGGAGTGTGTGATTTAATTAAAAATGCTAAATAAATAAGGCAGGTGTGATGGTGCACGCCTATCATCCCAGCACTCAGGAGGCTGAAGCAGGAGGATGGTGAGTTTGAGACCAGCCTGGGCCATCCCGGGAGATCCTGTCTCAAAAACAAAAGCAAGCAGACACCCACACAAGCCAGCATCAGATAAACAGCAGTGCCAAAGAATGTGGCAGAACCCTCAGGTGGGGACTGCAATGGGGTTGGGCTTCCACCCACCCCCATGGCCCTCAGTGGCCCCTGCAGGTCTAAACCAGGTCTCAAAGATAGTCCTGGGCCCACACCGCTGGGCGTGGAGTTCCAGTGTCCCCATCACGACCTAGCCCGGCAGGAAGGCTGCCTCCCCGGGGGAAGAGCTTTCCTCACGTCCCAGCACTGCTATCCCTTCTGTTTCTCATCGTACTCACACAGTCCAGTGCCTCTGCCCCCGAGCCTCCCTGTCCATCTGTCCACTCCTGCCCTGCCTGCTGATCCCTCTGCCCCCTGGACCGTGACCACACCGGACACTTGCAGGTCCTCACGTGAGCCCTGCATTCTGCTGAGAGGGACCCCTGCCTGTTACCCCGCTGCCCTGGCCCAGCCCCCACTTCCACTCCACACCCTGTACCTTCCTGAGCCCTCAGCTTCCCCACCTGTGAAATGGGCTGTCTAGTGAGGCCTGGAGCCTTCTGAGCTGTGTCTGATCCATCGTTAGTGTTTGAAGGTGGCTGGTCTCTGGGGTCCAGGCCCACCCACCGGCCAGGGTAGGGCACAACCTCCACCTTCTCCTTCCTGGCATCTCTTCTGGGTGACTTTGGAGCTTCAGCAGCATTTTAAAGGCCCCCCGCCCCGTGTGTATTTCCAGGGCGGCCCTGTCTGCCTGGGATGCCCTCATTCCTAACACACGGGATTCAGTGAGTGCCTCAGTGCCCTGAAGCCCCTAGCAGGGTTGCTCAGGAGCGCCCAAGGGCATGGTGACCCTCCTCCCAGCTGTCTTGGCGATGACCCTTTTCTTACAGAGGTAACCAAGGCCCAGCATGGTGAAGCAGCTTCTCTGCAGGCACAAAGCAAATGAGCAGCTGGGATGGGCTCAGGCTCTGCGGGTCTTTCTTTCTCTCCCAGGTGCCCCTTGGCCACCATGAGCACTAGACAGTGCAGCGGGTAGATGACCTTCACTAAGATCGGGTCCTTCAGGAATCCCGCCCCAGACTAAGATGGCCTGAGACTCTCCCAGGCTCACGGAGCGGCTGGGTCAGAGAAGGAGGGGAGAGAGACAGACTTCTTACAGAGCAGGGGAGACGGCCTGTCTGGGGAAGGGAAGCCCGCTTCCGGCAGGCCCCACTGCCGTCCTCCCCGGGAGGCGGGGCAGCTCACACTGACCCCAGGGACAGGCGGAGCCGAGGGCCAAGGCCGCCAGCCCTAGGCAGCCTTCTCCGGCAAGGCCGCAGTCTTCGGTCGGTGTGCGCTGAAGGAGGCCGCGCTTTGTGAGCCGCAGGAAATCGGTGGCAGGAGCACGCCCGGCAGCTTAGCTCTCCTCAGTATCACAGTAGGGCTCCGCTCCTCCTGTTTCCAGCCAAACATTTTGGAAACTCGTGGAGGCGCCAGCCCATACAGTCCCTGGAGGCAGCGCGTCTAGCGGCGTGCGCACAGCCGGAAGGGAGGCGCTCACTCCTGCCAGCCGCTCCGCCGGCTCCGGGCTGCTCCTCACACTTCAGAGCTCGGGGTCTGGGAAGCATCTCGCAGGGAACTGGCTTCGCGGATTCTGGAGCGCAGAGCTCTGCAGGGAGGAGCGCAGAGCCATGCTGGGTGCCGCTGCTTGGCAGGAAATGACGCTCTCCGAGGGCTGCGGGAGTGGGCGCCAGGCTGGGTGCCGGCATGTCTGCCGCTGCCCTCCAATCCACGAGGTCCCTGCAGAGTGGGGTCTGTCCGCGTCCCAGACCAGGAGGCAGCCCCTGTGCTTGGCCCAGAGGGCCGGCCAGCCCAGGGCCCTCCGCAGCAGCTCCTGGAGCCGGGAAGCCGGCATGAGGGCAGGAGATCACTCTTCCCTCTGGTGCCTGCTCCGGCTGAGCCTCTCCTAATCCTGGGGCGCAGCCATGGGCGGGGCCGGGCAGGTGATGAGAGCCGGTGTGAGCAGTGCGGAAGCGGTGAGCACGGAGAGGCCAGGGAGACCTGAGCCAGTGTGGGAACCTCATCCGCCTGAGGCCTGGGAGGACGCAGGGGCTGCAGGGCCTTGGACGCCACACGGACTCACTGAGGCCCCTGTCACAGCCCAGGAAACTGAGGCACAGAAAGGATAAGGCCGTGACCGAAATCACAGAACTAAGGCCACGGAACTAGGGTCCTGTCCTTGCTCCTCATGACAGTCCTGTGTGCCTCTATGGACAGACGCAGGACGCAGGTGCTCTGGGCACCACCAGCCGCCCTCCCTGCCAAGGGCCCACAATTTCTGTGCCTGTCACAATGCCATCTTATAAGAGAGGCTAAGGCTGTCCCCCATGGTCTCTGTGTCCTTGTCCTCCTGGACTCTGGCCACAAATGCCCCTACCTGTGTTGGCATATATCTCTCTGTGACGTCACTGTGGCCGGGAGCCTGTCCAGGCCCAGGCTCTGTCCCCTCCCACCCTTACTCCATCCCGCAGAGGCTTGAGCCCTGAGCTCCCATCAATGGTGTTGAGAGGCAGGTGCCTGCCAGGATCCGACCAGCCCCGTAGCTTTCCTTGACTAGGGGTTCGGGGGCAGCCTCTGGCCCGAAGGACCTCATCAGCCCCTAAGAGAGTGGACAGTCTTGCCGGGTGTGTTGGCTCATGCCCTTAATCCCAGCACTTAGGAGGCAGAGACAGGAGGATTGTTGAGTTCAAGGCTTACCTGGGCTACATAGTGAGCTCAGGGCCAGCCTGAGCTACAAAGTGAGACCCCATCTCAAAAAACAAAAACAAAAACAAAACAAAACAAAGTGGACAGTCTGGAGATCTGGTGAAAGCCCAAGGAGCAGAAAAGTGAGAAAAAGCACATTTCATTCATCTCTAGGTAGGAAAGCATTGACTTCACAGCCTCCCTTTTATGTTTTTTTGCTTTTTTGGAGACAGGGTCTCGCTTTGTAGTTCAGGCTGGCCCTGAGCTCACCATGGTGCCCAGGCAAGCCGCCGCGAACTCAGTAATCCTCCCGTCTCTGCCTCCCGAGTGCTGGGATGACAGGCGTGAGCCACCACGCCCAGCATTATATGTGGTAACCGGGGATCGAACTCAGGTCCTTGCGCTTGCAAGGCAGGTGCCGGAACCACTGAGCTAACCCTCCGGCCCATCCTCCCTTTTATTTTTCTTTCACACTTGGGAGACTTTTTCCACGCTCAGCCCCTCTGCTCATTAAATCTCGTACCGAGCAGTGGGGAGTGACTCAGTTGTGTTTGCGCTCTGGATCTGCCTCACCCACCAAACGGGGTGTCTGGGGCAGGGCGCCCTGAGCTTCCTCACTCTCTTGGCCCCGCCTCGTTTCTGTTTCCAAACTGTTACCATTTTTTCAGCATGAGCTCACAGGAGGCTTGGGGTGGACACGAAAGTGCTTTGCTGTGTGCATAAATATTGTGGCTGCTTCCTTTGAGCGGGCCAGGTTCCGCGAAGCCAGTCGGGGTGACAGCACCGAGGCCTGACCCGCCCCGCATAGTCCTTCGGATCACACCCTTTCTGGAATGTCTACCGGAAACTCATTGTATTAAGATGCAAAGCTATTTGTTAAAGTTGTCAAACTGTGGCTGAAAAACATGATTTTTTTTTTTTTGGCCACATATTTTTTTCCCTCTCGTCACCAAGAAAATTGAAGTATTAAATGTTGCAGACAGTTATGCTTCATGGAGTAGTGTCATGTCTGCGGGCTTTTCCGATGCTTGTGGTGGCCTCTAATTAGTTTCAGGGGTGTCTGTATGCGGGGACTCCAGTTTAAGGCAATTTGGAAACTAATCATATTTAATTAGGTTGTATGTACTATTAAGGAAAAGCCGGGCAAATGGAAGAATTGTGCTGCATTCTTGGGAAACTTACAAAAACAATATCACCAAACACAGTGACTGCCGGTGAGATTAGCCAAAGTCATCTGCTTTGTGTTTTGAGATTTGATTTGCCTCCACGCTGGAGAGGCCTTGAGGATTGCCCTTTTCTGAAGGCGCTGTGTTTTAATTGTGCCCGACACGGCAGGACTTAGGAGCTGCCCCTTTAAGAACAGAGCGGACCTGCTGTCAGGTAACTGCTGGGAGGGGTCTCCAGCCCTTCCCCTCTGCTTAAGGCAGCCTCAGTAGCTCCTCAGAGGGGGTGGGGGGCCTCTCCCCAAGTTCACGGCAATGACAGCCTCAGTCTGTCAAGGTTTAAGGGCCCTCAGGAAAGGGACCACTTAATACCGGCGGGATTCAGACTGCAGAAGTCTGAGAGCAAATTTAATTTATGACTGTTAGGAAAGCTGCATGGTCAGAAAGGGAAGCTGCTGCCCCTAGTTTTCTGAGCTCCAGGGAGCTGCTCCAGAGTGAGGGGAAACATCTCTGCCTCTGTGCCCGGAGAGGCTGGGTGCCCGGCTGTTTCATGAGGACAAGGTGCCATCCCAGCCGTGAGGTCCATTTCTGGCCCAGACTCCTGAGAGGGGACCACACAGTGCACCCCCTATGACCCTTCATTTTCCATCTGTAGACGAGCATATGAACGTGTGTAATTAATTGATTAATTCATTCAGTCCTCACCTTTTATCTCCAGCCCCTGCAGATTAAAAAAATGAATAAGAGGGCCGGAGGGTTAGCTCAGTGGTTCCGGCGCCTGCCTCACAAGCGTAAGGACCTGAGTTCAATCCCCGGTTACCACATATAATGCTGGGCGTGGTGGCTCACGCCTGTAATCCCAGCACTCGGGAGGCAGAGACAGGAGGATTGCTGAGTTCGCGG